>JAJOOE010011330.1:0-28398 GCA_036250405.1 Solanum raphanifolium
AGTGCTTTTCATTGAGAGTTTCTTTGGATTGAATGGGTTTTGAGTTATTTCCCTCACTGTTCAAGTGTGTTTTGTTGGCTATCTTGTTGTTTATTAGTTTGTTTTGATTAAGTATGGGATTTGGACATGTAGCGGTTGGAGTTTATGTTTCTCGTGTATTTTTACCATCCTCCGTCTTGAGTATCTTTTGCTTGAATCTTGTTAGTTAACTCGTTTTTTTTATATCATTGGTCTAATATATTCATGTCTTAGTATCACGTCGCTTTGAAGAAGAAAAAAAAAAGAATTTGTTTAGTTCTCTTGCATTCAGCTTGGACCTTTTCTGGTCATGAGTAGTTTGTTTAAAGGTTAAATTCGTTGAGATTTGTAGCCTTGTGTTTCACAACAGCATGATTTTAACTTCCTTGTTTAAGTTGTCCCAGACCATAGTTTATATAATGCCTCGGTCGCCGATCTCATCTCCGATAGTTCCTTATCTTGTCTTAACTCTATTTTGTACTTGCAATCTAAGTATGGGTTTGGGTTATATATATATATATATATATACACACACACATAGGTATTTTCCTTAGTATAATTTAGCATATCTTTTCTCTCCGTTCATTTTTGGTTGGGTTGTATGCTAATCTTTTGCCATTTTGTTTGCATGTGAAACATGTCCGAGTTCACCACGAACTCACTCCTTTCCCCTTGCATTTCGAGAGAGCCATAAAGGCTCAAACACCTCTCTTGAGTCGCCAACCATTTGTTTCTATGTGTCTAAAGTTCCTGTGAGCATGTGTATATTTTTTTACTGAGTCAAACAGAAGGTAGTAGATTAATTTCGCTTGGTGCGTCCTTCTTGTTTTGTTCTTATTCTTTTGGTTAATAGTCCTTTTGTCTTGTAGGCTTACTTTTTTATCTAAAATATCAATAATCAGGAGGTCATTTGATTTTGTTATGACATATTAAAGTATCGCAGATTCATTTGTGTTCATTTTATAGCTGCTGATCCGTCACTGCCTCGCCTTAAGTTGGCCTTTTATTTATTTGGTGTGGATTTCCTTAAGGTGTCCTTCCCTTAAATTCAAATTTACCTAAAAAATAAAATAAAAAATGACTTAATGAAGTATGTTTTCTGCCTCACGTGCAATATCCCTCTATTTCTTTTATGACATGAATTTTGTTATTTACCGATTAGTTGTTCATTGAATGAATTGCCTTTAGTGGGCCCATGCTTACTCACTTTCGGTAGCCTGATTTCGGATTCACTACTTTATATCATGTAATGAATTTGGTAATATATTACTTAGATTGCATGAGTTATTTTATTCAATTAAATCAGGTCTCATTTTTTATTTTACTTTTTATTTTTATTTTTTTCTTCCTTATCCCAAATGCTGATCTTTTTTTTGTGCCATGTGAAATCTACCCGAGTTCGCCACGAACTCCCATCATTCCCTTTGCATTTCGGGAGAGCCAAAAAGGCTCAAGTTCCTTCTTTCCGAGTCAGCCAGATATTAAAATCGACGAACAGGTCCCGAAATTGAAAGAAAAGCGGAGCAAATCGGGAGTTGAAAAAGATTGGGCCAAAGCCCACCTTTATTTATTCGAAATTGTATTTTGTTATTATTGGGCCTAAGCCCTTGTCATTTTACTTACTATTACTTGTTTGTTCCTAAGACAGGTGGAGAAATTGGGCTTAAGGTCCAAAAGAAGATATTCATTTCATGTTAGACTAGGACAGGTGTAGGTGATTCAAATGGACCGAAAGCCCAAAACGAAAGTGGGCCCAAGTACTGGTCCAGGCGGACAGAAAAAAAACCATACTTGGGCCAAAATCTCTTCCCCTCCTTGTTTTATTATTTACTTGTTAATATTTGCCATTAATCTTAGGGTCGAAAAGTTCAAATCCACGAAAGACGCTCATTCCGTTTTAACAATTTAACTAAGTCGATCATCTTTCAAAAGACTTAAAAGAATAATTGGCAAGATAACTCACTTAGATAGTATTTAAATATCTCCCCTTTTCCCTTTAAAATAATTCCAAACTATAAAATAGTTCAATTGTCCCATTCAAATCAAGTTAAATTATTTTAGCCAAATAATTAATTGTCGGATAACTACATTAGTGGATATTCTAGGTGCCTTAAAAACCTTCCTAGAATATTAATAGGAACCCCGAACCCCCTTTAAGATTTTCACTAGATTCCTGTTTTAATCTGTTGAAAACAATAGTTTTTCTTGATTTTTTCTTAAAAAATTAAGTGGCGACTCTTAATAAAACAATGAGCTGAGGGTGATAGTTTCAACTCCAATTACTTCTCCTTTTGCGTTATCTCTAAATCTTACAAATCCTCAAGCAATGTTTTTAATAGTTTGAAATTTTCTCTCTTTCTGTCTGGAGCATCCACCCACATTCCTTTCTTGTAGGTTTTTCTGGTATGCTCCTGCGAAACAAGCAGATTAATTTCTTTTTGGTACCCAAGTATTTTTGGGTCCTTGAGGGTTAGTATTAACAACTTTTGGTCTCCAAATCCATTTTCCAGAAGAAAATTTCCTGCAGTTAAAAGATTTATGACCAATGTCACCACAAGTATAACAAGAGAAACTAACAAAAGTTTCAGCAGAAAGATAAGGAGAATTAGATATACATCTGTTGGAACTATGATTATGTGATCTTCTCCTGTAATTGAGAGTATATCTTTTGGATCTGACAGAGCTATGACTAGAAGATTTTCTGATATTGTTCAACTGCATTTTTACTTCCTCCATGTTTTCTTCTAGTAAGTCGACTTCAACCTATCTTTCTTCGAGAAGAATTTGCCAACCTTTCTTTTCTTGAGCAATCTTATTGTATTCATCAATGACTTTCTGCAGTTCGTCAGTAACCATATCCAAAGATTCTTGTAAGTCATTACAGTTTGGGAAATTGAAATATCTTACCTTACTTGTTTCACCTAGTTCCATGAAGCATATGTTCGCGGTTTCATCATGATCATCTTCGGATGTTTCTCCTTGACTCCATGCTTCGACATTTTTTGGATCATCATTTCTTCGATTATTTCTCCTTTTTTGTTCTGGACAGTTTTGTTTGATATGTCCTAGTTTTCCACAATAGTAGCAACGATCATCATTTCTTTTGAATTCATTGTTATTGAATTCCTGTTGAGGTCTCTGTCTTCTTTGTCTAAGCATTTATTTGACTCCTCTATTTATCAAAGCCATTCCTTTGCTTTGATATTCATCGACTTCCTCTCCAATGTCAAATGTCTCAACCGTAAATGCCACAATCTTCTTTTTATCATCCTTGTTGTACCTGTTAATATGATTCTGTTCATAGGCCATTAGGTTGCCTCAAAGTTCATCGTATGTCATTTTCTGCAGATCTCCATCTTCAAGAATGACAGCTTTAGTTTCCCAAGCTTTGGGAAGACTTCTAATGAGTTTTCTGACTTGTAGTGCATTTGAATACACCATTCCAAGTGATTTGAGTTCGCAGACAATTTTACTGAATCTCGAGAACATGGTTTCAACATTTTCATCTTCAGCCATTTTGAACAACTCATATTCACTTACAAGTGAACTGATCCGAGCTTCTTTTACTTTAGTAGTTCCTTTATAAGTCACTTCTAGTTTGTCCCACATTTCTTTCGCAGTTTCACATGTTGATATTTTGTCATATTCTGCTCCACTCACTGCACAATATAACAAACGTATAGCTCTAGCATTAGTTTGAATTACCTCTTGTTGTTCCTTAGTGATATCAAATGATTCAGGATTAAATGGTTTTTCAGTGCCATCTTTTTCAGTCAATCCAGGAATAGGCTTCGGGCCTTTCTTGATTACTATCCATGCTTGATGATCATTTAAAGAGACAAAGATTCTGAATCTGTCTTTCCAGTGAGAGTAATGTTGTCCATTAAAGTATGATGGTCGGTGTGAAGAATGTCCGTCTTGAAGTAACGCGCCAGGAATTTGATAGTATGCCATTGGATCTTTGCTCACGTGTGGTTAAACACTGAAGTAGTGAGACCTGCTCTGATACCAACTTAAAGTCAAGAGGGGGGTGGGGTGAATTAAAATTCCCTTCAGTCGACTTCCTACTCTGGTCAGTCGACTCACCTGCACGTTAGTAAAACAGATAAACAGTAATAATAACTTGAAGTAAGTAAATAACACAGATTGTTTTTATACTGGTTCGGATCACCGATGTGGTGCCTAGTCCAGTCCCCTTGGGTTACAAGGGTTTTCTTAAGAGCTTATTGAGAACTTGGGTGTTACAGAATCTTACAATTAAGAGTCCCGTCTGATATGCAAATCAGATCTTCTTCTTCGACACAACCTTACCTGTATAACCTACACTCAGATTTTTCTTTCTCTTTTCTTTTCAATTGTTCACTCAAGGGTGTACAAATTTTTATGAAAGATAAAAGAAGATTACAATATAAGTTCAAGTGAAGTGCGTACTTCACAACTGAGGCTTAGGTGAGGATTATATAGTATTTGAGAACTGCTCTTGTAAAGGAATAACCCAAGGGATTTTTATCTCAATTAAGGATAATTGAGATATTCCTTGATTGAGGAGATTTGTTGATCCATGCCGATATCAGATATGTGCATGGTAAATCGCTTATTATCCTTCTCGATTTTTCTAGCGTGATTTGATCAGCAGATCTTGAGTCCTTGGCGTGATTTGCTGCTCCATCTTGCTCAACTTGGTTGGTTTGATTTCTTTCCTTGTCTGATCAGTATATCTTGGATCTTTGACTTAAATTGCATCTCTTCCTTATATGGATAGTTTGATTTTGTCTGTCAATCAAGGTGAGCTGTATGCTGGATTTGGCCCATCTGTATGTTGATTATAACTTCCTAGATAGATGTTGTCCTTTCTATTAAGTTAGTCAAATATTCTTTTCCATCTTGGTGTAATCAAATATTATTTTCTATCTTGGTGTTGTCTGCATAATATTATTTTCCATCTTGGTGTAATCAAATATTCTTTTCCATCTTGGTGTTGTCTGCATAGATACTTCCATTTTTATTTCAATGCCTGCGAGGATTGTGAGTATAATGTTAAATGTCTTTTATCAAAACCAACCGATTCTAAGGAGTTAATAATCTAGATCACCGATGGTAGTCGGAGGAACCTTAGATGTAGCTGGAACACCCTCTATCTCGGCTGCCTTAAATAAAGAGGTGAAGTTTATAGACTTGAGATAGTCCACATCCTTCCTCAAATCTGTCAATTCAGCTCTCAAAGTCGTCGCCTCTGAAGTCACCCTATGTCTACTCTCACAAGTCTCAACTCTCACAGTGAGAGTGTCAATCGATGCTCGTAAGGGTGTCAGTGCAGCTAGGATAGCAACCTCTATCATCTATGGTACCACAACCTCCAATTGAGTAGCCATCATATCTGTAGAATGGGATAAGTACCCCATTTTCAGGAGCATGGCCTGAGTGATATTGGTGGGCTGGGAAGCGGTAGAAGTACCAGGAGTCTGGGAGGAAGTGGAGGTACCTGAAGGCCTGGAGGCCGGAGTAGGCAAAGGTCCCTCTACAGGTTGAGTCAATGTCTACCTCTGGGGATGCATCTACCAGGGCTGCTCTCCTCTTTTCAACCTCCTCCTGAGTGTACTCAGCCTCTATACGTCGGATGTCTGTGGAGGATGTAGGAGTGACCTCAAAATATCTTATTGCATCACGAGGAACTTCAGCATGCCGGCACAACTTTGTGATAAAGACCGAGAAAGGCAAGGATGTCTGGCACTATTTCGCCCTCATATCCATCTCCTGCTCAATAATAAGTCCCATGCCGATTCTCTTCCTGGATATGATAGACCCAAGGCAGACCTCCTTAGGATGGAGAAGGATGGACTCGTTCTGTGATGGCATGATGGAGCTGCTGATGAATCTGAACCAATATCTCACAGCGACGTTCAACTCCTTCTTCTCAATGAGAGCTCCTGCCTCTATCCACCTCGGGGTGGTGTCAGAGATGAGGGGTGCAAGCCAACCCTTGAGATCATCTAAGGGAGTCGTAGCGGTGGCAAAGTTTGGTAGGCAAAGATGAACCCCCTCTCCAGCACAGCGTTGATATGATCGCAACTGCATCTCACTACTACTCTTCTTACCAAAACAGACTCTACCGGACGAAAAGTGCTGGCCTTCTTCTTCCCCTTGGGCACCAGCTCTTTGTATGCCGCATAAAACACTCCCGGACCCATGTAGGAATATAGGGGCCTCGGGGCCTGGTGAACTACTCGAACCGATGAAACTGGAGGGTGTCCCTCACAGTGGAATATTTACCCACTAAGTACTTTGTGGATAGCATATTCTCCTCAAGAATGGTTTGCAACCCATCAACTTTTAATTTGTTGAGTAGCTTAGGAGGAGGAATCTGTACTGGTGGCACTGGGGCCACAAGTGGTAGTGGAGCTGGCACTATATCAGCTATAGGAGGAGTGGCTATTGGGCGAGACATAGCATGAATCTCTGCCCACCAGGACTGTAGTGGCTGGTCTTCCTCCGACTCAGATAATGCAGCTTAGGAGTCAAAGGACTCTCCCTCACTACATCAGATACAGGCCTTTTGCCCCTGCCTTTTCCTCCCTTTGGAGGCTCTTTCCTTCCATTTTTTGGAGGATTTGCTCCCCCTTCATTTATGACTACACCCCGTACTCTTTTACGCGGCGGCATGTCGAGGTTGGTTCTAGCCATATTTGCAAAAACATCAAAAAGAGTTAGATTCATTTTTAAAAAAATTGCAGAAAAAAAGTTGCAGACAGACTCGCCAAACCGATTGGCGAGTCGCCGAATCGCTTTGGCGAGCCAGATTAGGCTTGCCGAAAGGATTGGCTCAAAATTTGCCTGAAAAATTGGCATGTCGGCGATGGGAAGGGACATTCGGTGAGTCACCGACAACGTTCAGCGAGCATAGACCAGCCCGCTGAAAGTTACAGTGCATTTTAAGGGTTAGGGGCGCAGAAAGGGCCATCAAAGAAGACGATCGGCGAGTCGCCGATTGCACTCGGCGAACTCAGGCTTCTCACCGAAAGTTACAGAACCCAAACTCAATTTAAGCATGAAATTATAGGCGATATAGGGGGATTCGGCGAACCGCCGAGTGGTTCGGCGAGCTCGACCAATCTCGCCAAACTACCCAACGTGCCTACTTTCAACCCTATTTTCCAAATTCAACCCCGCAGCCCCCGAAAACAAAATCAAAGCATACACTATTTCAATTAGACTTAGACCCAGTACACCCATGCCCTCGGGATACTCAGACTTCTCCCAGTTTGGCCAAATTTGGCCATTTGACAACTTAAGCCTTCAAGAATGACGTCAACCGCTCCATCATTGGGCAAAGCACGCCATTTGGCACAAATGTGGGTTACATAGACTTCACCCGACTAGACCAAACAACAACAAAACTCAACCCAACAAGATTGATCAATTTTACGCACAAAATTTCGGGAAATCAACAATTAGGTAATATAGGCATGATATTCAAATTAAAATAGGCACACAAGCATACAATTACGAATCAGAGAGGCCCAACACACATCACTAAGACAAGAACAATTGCAAATGAGTAAAAATTACTAATCACAAGTTTGGGGTTTAGAAAACCAACCTTTAATGCCGAATAATAAGTTAAAAAGCTAAGCGGCAAAGATATTCGACTCCAAACACAAGATTGACGACTAAAGAACGGTAATAATGCAAAAATATAAGAAAATAAAGTGCGGGTGTGAGTTTGGAAAGTTGAAAAGTGAGGGAATGTGAAAGAGTTTGAAAGTTTAATCCTTTGGCCTTTAAACACCGTCCAGTTCTCACCCATTCGATGACATTAGTTTTGCTCGCCGACCCACTCGGTGACACGCTGAGTGGGCACTTACCTCGCTGAGTTTTACAGGCCCTCCAGTTAATGTGGGTGTCCAAACGGTGGACAAAGTCGCGATCGCTGACCTCTACGGCGACATGCCGATTTGCTCCTGGGCTCGCCGAGTTTTACAGACTCCAACCTTAGAATTTCTTGAGTCCAACGGTGGTCCAAGTGGGGCATGCCGACCTCTTTGGCGAGTCGCCGTCTAGACATTTCACTCACCAATCTGCACTTTTAAAACACAGTCCACAGTTTAACCTGCACAACTAACACACCATTATGTCAAAATTAAAAAGAAAGCAAATAAACTTGGCTTGCCTCCCAAGCAGCGCCTTAGTTAACGTTGTGGCATGACACAAGTCCTCACTCAAACTTCATTTTTGGGGTTGTCCATAGTGTCACTAGGCAACCCCTCTTGTTGTCTCGGGTTTAAATGAGACAAAATATGACCCATCTAAGTCTCCAACTATTTGATAGAGATGGAATGAGAGGTAACCGTCTGGCTAAGGGTCGACACATCTTCTTTCATCTCTTTCAATGTCTTGTCCGACCCCTCAACCTTGTTGAGAATACGACACAGCATATCCTCAGACCGGCCACCCTCAAAATCCTTGGGATTTGGCTCTCGTGGGGAGGAACATATCTATCATTCTCCCCGTCTCTCTCTTTCCAAGTGGGGTTACGATCCCTCCACTCTCTATCACGATCTTTCCAGTCTTCATCCCTGTTCCAACCTTGGTTACCACCTTGCCTCAAGTAGTTTGAATGATAACCACCTTCTTGGTTGGCTAGGAAGTTCACCTCTTCGTTGTACAAAGCTTCAAACTTGGCCTCATCGGGATTAACACACCCGACACCCACAACATTTACTCTTTGAGCACTAGCTCCCATGACATGTTTGGACAAAATGTCAAGTTGTGTCATGATGTTTACCATGTTCTGATCCCTCTCTTGGTCTTTCTCATGCTGCTCCTTGGTCAATTTAAACATGAGAGGGGAGACCTGATCTTCGCTGGTATACCACGCCCGATTAATTGTGGTTATACCATCCAAAAGTTGGGCTGCTATAATGTAAGGTTGTTGCGTCAAACCTCTCGGAAAAGGTTAGTCAGCTACACCCTTGTTCACTGAATCAAGGCTTCGATAAAAAGATTGCAGCAAAACGTTGTCGGGCAAACCATGAGTTGGGCATTGCAGCACCAACTTCTTGAATCGTAGCCAAGTCTCATGAATTGGCTCACCCTCCAAACGCTTGAAGCTTTGGATTCTATCCCGAATAGTCATCATCTTCGAAGGAGGGAATAATCGCACTTGGAATGCGGTGACAACCTCTTCCCATGAAGTGATTGATTCCCGTGGCAATTCAGCCAGCCACTTACATGCTTCTCCCATTAAAGAAAATGGGAACAATCTCAACTGGACCGACTCTTGGGATATGTTCTTGAAGGATAATGGCCCGCAAACATCAACAAAGTTTCTAGTATGCTCATGGGGATCCTCATGAGCCAGCCCATCAAAGAACCCTTTCAATTGCAAGAGCTGCAACATAGTACTTGTAATGTGGAACACAACGTTCCCTTCATCCGGAGGCAAGTGAATGACACCAATTCCACCCATTAGATGAGGGTCATTGACATTAGGCTTATTGACATCGTTGAGGTTTCTGATGTCATCTTGGTGGCCCACTTGGCTACCATTGCTTCCGTTCACACTCATTTCCTATGTTCAAAACAGCAACACACAAACCAAAACTGAAAGTAAGTAGATTCAACTATAACTAACAAGAACAAACTTCAACTTAACCAAAGAATCTTACCCAACACCACTCCCCGGCAACGGCGCCATTTTGATTAATGTTTTAAGGACACTTCATCCAATTGTTAGTGTGAATGATCTCTACTCAGTATAATAACCCAACTAAATGAGTTGGGGTCGAATTCCACAGGGTGTGGTACGTGTTTAAGATTCAAGAGTAAAGTGTGAATATGCTCAAATCAGCCATAGGAATAGACATTTACGAATAAAAACATACTTCAAATCAGGGGGTGACACGAATGTAAAATAAGAGGGTTTTGGTTTTAATTTAAAACTATAGCAGCATCAAAACAATATGGAATAACAAATAATGAGACGGGTTCTTGGGATATGATTTGATTATATGCTAATGTAGACAAATGGGTAATTCCAACTGTTAGAAAATAGTTGTAAATTAGTGAATAAGCTAGACTATAGATAAGGTAAACTTTCTCTCGAACAATTTACCCCGAATCAAGTTGATTTCTCTCCAACATCAACCAACATGCAAAATAAGAACAACCTACACCTTTGTCCATTCACTCTCTCAAGCTGAATGTGTGGAACAGGGTTTATGATTCACTCTCTCGATCTGAACCCATGACAAACCAATACCCACAGACCATCAATCAATAATCTTTGTTTTAAAGCCTCTCTATGGAGTAAGACAAAAATACGAAGGTAGAACTGCATTTGCAACTACAATTCTTTAAATTAAACCACAATTACTGATTGAAATCACTTCTAAACAACATTTAGACTAACAATTAGCAATACCTACAAACTAAATCAGCCCATAATCATATAACCATACCCCAAGAATTGAGGTTTTAGCTAGACATCATAAAAGGATAAAAATCGTTACCAAATTGTGTTTCCATCAACTGGGTATGATTAATATCTTCTTTACAAAGGTCCAAATTGAAGAATCTCAAAGACCCACTTCTAATTTCTCAAAAGTGAAAACCTCAATTCTTCAAAGTTAAGGAAAACTTGTCTCAAAACTCATAATTCTCTCTCCAAAACATAGAACTCAATATAATAATAATCTCCTCATAAACTAAATATTCAAAAACGTATTTATAGTCACCAAAAATATGCTACAAAAGAGCCATCGACATAGTAAGTCGGGTTCGCTGATCAATTCGGCGATTCGCCCTTTGGCCCATTTTATCGCCTTTCTATTTTGGCCTTCATCATCCTCCAGATCTATTACTTTGGGCGATCCAACACTGCATCGCGGAACCACTCTGTGATCCGCCGACTACTCCTTTCTCTCACCGACTTAATTTTCTCCTTCAGGGCTTGCACACTGGAAGTTTAGGCGGTCAAATGGCCACTCGGCGATTCGCCAAATGGACTTGGCGATCACCAGTCTCTATTTTCTTGCTTCTTTCAGCGCACTTCGTTCCTTTTTGCAAATTAGTGTCCTTGCTTTGTTCCTCACTCCAAATACCTGGAAATCAAGGATTTTACATCAGTTATTGGCACAAAATAAGAATTTGAGGACACTAAATCTATCCAAATAAAGCTCTGAATGAATCCAAATCTTGGACTCATCAATACTGTTATTCCGCATTTCTACACTCTATCCACTTGACATTCTTCATGTAGTGCCAACCATAATATGAATTGGTGCCTTGGGATCTTACCTTTAACTATTAGTGAAATACAATTTGGTGAACTGGCACCTAGTTATAATTCCATGTACATGTATAACTCTATAATGTGATTCCATCTTTAGCAGCCAATAACAAAGGTAGTGCCACACTACTAGTGCGCTACATGTGCATCGAAAGTTTGTACCTTTACCGGTTTAATCATTGTCACGACCCAGACCGTCGTGTTTGGCACCCACACTAATCCTCCGGTGTGAGAACCATTACTACAACCTAAAGGAAAATGGAGTTCCATAAACTCCAAAAGTTTAACAAAACAATTACCAAAAAAATTGCGGAAAACAACGCCTAGAACCTAAAAGTCTATGTACCAAAACTCTACTAACGACAAGTCTAAGAACAAGGGGTACAACCCCGAAAGCTAGAACATAACAAATATCTAAAGAACTAGTCTATGTCCGAAGAGAATGGACTAAACACAAGAAAATCCATGGCAGCCTGGAAGAAGTGGCTCACCCTTGAATTTGATCTCGATCAGTGATCTCCTAAATGAGGTCTGGCAGTAGCCGCCTGAAGATGTCGTGTACTGAAAAAAGAAATAGCAAGTGTAGTATCAGTACACAACCACAATGTACTGGTAGGATCGCACAGCTACTCCCATAATCATAATATACAATGAAAAATTACAACATAATAAACACACATATACATAATACCGTTCAGTTATCATTTCAGAGCAACATACAGAGTAGACATAAGAATAACAATCACAATAGTTCTCTCATGGAACCCATACCCAAACTATTAGTGCGTCGGATCGTGACACCCGATCCAAAGTATGTGTCGGAACGTGACACGCGGTCCAATATATGTGTCAGAACGTGACACCCGATCCAATGTATGTGTCGGAATGTGATACCTTATCCAATCAGCACAACCACAATCACAATCACAATCACAATCACATCCATAATGAACAATACTCAAATCATACAATCAAGTAAAAGGTTTATGGCATGTATTGTTCACACATCATCATTTCATTAGGTTCGATTCACATTTCCCTATTCACATACATACATGCATACAATGTAGCAATCAATCGACATATATCACACAAACAGGAAATCAAATCATCACTTACATCGTAATCAAGCTTGAATCCTCCTAAGACACTTGATCCTTCCCTTTCCAGATTCTTTCCGCTCGTTCTAGGTCTACAAACAATTAATATAATGCAAGGATCAATAAATTAAGGTCTAATTACCCGAATTATAACAAACCCAATAACCCAAGACCAAATCCATGATCCTAAAGTGCAACTAGGGCTTTTCCCACCATTAACTTTAGGCCAACCCCCCCCCCCCAATGATAATTACCCATGAATCTAAGTTCTACGGATCAAAAAATGGATACGGGAGTAAAATCCTTACCTTTAGGACAAAAAGTCATGGAAAATTGTCAAGAAATCATCCTAGGTCAACTCCTAACTCTTAAGAATGAAGTTTTCATAAAAATAATGAAATTAGGGTTTTTCCTCGACTTAAGTCGCGACTGGCCCGCTACAGTGGACCCTAACAAGCTACAGTGACCCTGCCCTGGCGGCTTACACGGAGAAAGAACCTCATAATTTGAGTTCCAAGCCCCTATTTCACAACACATCTTCAACCCTTGACGTTCAAAAACTACCCTTTCACGCCAATATCAGTTTCGGGAGTTCTACTCGCCTGAATTCGATTCTGTAAAGTTGTACGGGATCCTTAACGTCTTAGCTATCCACTCATGTGATCAAATTCATAAAAAGATTCATTACCATATTTCTCTAGAACTCTCCTGACTCAAATTTCGTCCAAATTTGGACTAGGCTATAATTTTCTAAGTCACTACTCAAAAGTTTTATGGCCCCAATTGTTTCCCCATTGGCTTTTCCATAACGATGGGAACAAGTCGTTACAATACATGCCAATTTACCCATCACTCATCCCCAAGTGACAAACTATGAAAAATTGGCTAAAGTAAGAGTAGAGTCGTACCTGAATCGTTGAACAATTAGGGATACTTGTCTCGCATGTCCTTCTTGGTTTCCCAAGTAGCTTCCTCAATTGGACGATGCTGCCATTGAAATTTCACGGACTTAATCTCTTTGGTCCACAACTTCCGGACATCACGAACAACAATTGCAATCAGTTCCTCCTCATACTGGAGGTCTTTGTCTAACAACACTGAGTTCCACTTTATGATGTAATCTCTATTTCCATGATACTTCTTCAACATGGACACATGAAACACTGGATGAACTCCAGATAAGCAAGGGGGTAAGGCCAATCTATAAGCAACTGGCTCTACACAGTCAAGAATGTCAAATGGACCAATGTATCGATGACTAAGCTTGCCCTTCTTAACGAATCTCATTACTCCCTTTATGGGTGACACCTTTAAAAGAACTTTCTCACCAGCCTAAACGGTCATGTCCCTTACCTTACGGTCCACATACTTTTTCTGTCGACTCTGGGCTACTAGTAGCTTAGCTTGGATACTTCTCACTTTATCCTGAGCATCTTTCACTAAATCAACCCCCAAAGGTTGCACATCTCAAGCCTCAAACCACCCTATGAGTGATCTACATCCCCTTCCATAAAGTACCACGAACGGTGCCATGTCAATGCTGGAGTGGTAACTATTATTATAGGAGAACTCACACAACGGTAGGGATTCCAATTTCCCCCAAAATCAATCACACATACCCTCAACATGTCCTCTAACACTTGATTAGTTCTCTCTTACTTCCCATCCGTCTGTGGATGGAAATTTGTACTAAAAGTGAGTTGAGTGACCAACTCATCATGCAATTTCCTCCAGAACTTGGAAGTGAACTGTGTACCACGACCTGAGATGATAGAAAGGGGGCCCCCGTGCAGCCTCACTATCTCTTTCACATAAACCTTAGCCAACTGTTGAGCATTATACTTTATTCTGACTGGAATAAAATAGGCTGACTTAGTCAATCTGTCAACCACTACCCAAATAGAATCAAACTTCCCCAAAGTCTTGGGGAGACTAACCACAAAATCAATAGCTATCCTTTCCCACTTCCATTCCAGAATTGGCATTCTCTGAAGCAAACCTACAGGCCTTTAATGATCATACTTTACCTGCTGACAGTTTTGACACTAAGGCCCAAACTCAGCTATGTCTTTCTTCATGCCAGGCCACCAATAAAGCCGCTTAAAATCTCGATACATCTTGGCCACACTCGGATGAATGGAATACCGCAAACCATGGGATTCTGTCAACATTTTCTGAATTAAGCCATCCACTCGGGGAACACAAATTCTCCCCTTAAAACTAAGCGCACCTTCCGCATCAAGAACCATATCTTGTGCCTTACCAGACACTGTCTTATTTCTAAGCTCATTCAAATTCTCATCCTCAAACTGTTTGGCCTTGATCTCTTCAATAAATGTGGGTCTAACCTCAATACTAGCTAACACCCCACCTTTCTCTGAGATACCCAACTGCATGAACTTAGACTCCAAGATCTTAATCTCCTTGGACAAAGGTCGCTTAGATACACCCAAACAAGCTAGACTACCCATACTTACCGCCTTTCGGCTTAGTGCGTCGCCACCACATTAGCCTTACCCGTATGATACTGGATGGTGACATCATAATCCTTAAGTAACTCCATCCACCTTCGTTGTCTCAGATTTAGGTCCTTTTGAGTGAATGTATGTTGCAAACTATGATGATTAGTAAACACCTCACACTTGACACCCTAAAGGTAATGCCACCCGATCTTAAGAGCAAACACTACCACTGCCAACTCCAAATCATGTGTCGGGTAGTTTCTCTCATGCACCTTCAATTGCCGCGATGCATAAGCTATAACATTCTTATCCTGCATTAACACAGCACCCAAACCCGAATGTGAAACATCACAATATACAATGAAATCTTTACCTTTCACCGGTAGTGCCAGAATAGGTGCTGTGGTCAGAAGAGTCTTGAGCTTTTTAAAGTTCTCATCACATTTTTCGGTCCATTCGAAAGGCACCTCATTTTTGGTCAACCTTGTTAGATATATGACAATGGAAGCAAAGTTTTTCACAAACTGACGATAGTAGCTAGCGAGCCCCACAAAACTCTTAACATCAGTCACAGAGCTAGGCCGGAACCAATTTTTAACCGCTTCAATCTTTTGGGGATCTACCATTACCCCTTCCCTTGAAACTACATGCCCCAAAAGGTAACTAAAGTCAATCAGAACTCACACTTGGAAAATTTTGCATATAACTTTTGTCTCCCAAGGACACCCAAAACAATACGAAGATGGTCGGCATGATCTTCCTCACTTTTTGAATAAACCAAGATGTCATCAATAGAGACAACAACAAAAGAATCCAGGAATTTTTTAAACACACCATTCATCAAACTCATGAAGGCTGCAGGCGTATTGGAAAATCCAAACGACATCACTAAAAACTCATAATGCCCATAGCAGGTCCTGAATGTCGTTTTGGGTACATCCTCAGGCCTAATCTTTAACTTATGGTAACCAGAACTTAGATCAATCTTAGAGAAAACTGACGCACCCTGCAACTGGTCAAAACGATCATCTATATGAGGCAATAGATACTTATTTTGAATGGTGATCCTATTTAAATGTCGATAGTCTATGCACATCCTCATACTATTTTCTTAACAAACAAGACAGGAGCACTCCACGGAGAAGCACTAGGACGAATGAACCATTTATCAAGAAGCTCCTGGATTTGAGCCTTAAGCTCTCTCAATTCAACCGAAGTCATGCGATATGGAGGGATGGAAATGAGGCGAGTGCCCGGTTCCAAATCAATGCAGAAATCTATATCTCTATCCGGAGGCATACAAGGCAAATTGGTATGGAGCACTTCTTTAAATTCTAACACTATTGGAATAGACTCAATAGAGGGAGACTCAGCCTCCATATCCCGAATATGAGCCAAATATGTCAAACATCCCTTCCCCACCAGTTTCCTAGCCCGAATCAAGGATATGATCTTAGTTGGCTTAGGCTTGTGCACCCCTTCCCACTCTAACTTTTCCCTACCAGGGATCTCTAGAGTCACAGACTTAGCATTACAATTAAGCACAACATAATAGGGGGACAACCAAGTCATTCCTAAGATTATATCAAAGTCAGTCATATCCAAAATAACCAAATCAGCCCAAGTCTGAAATCCTATAAACAAGATAGGGTAAGCATGATACACATGGGCGACTATGACAGACTCTCCAACTGGGGTAGAAACATGGATGCGGGCATCAAGTATGTCACAAATCATATCAAATCTCAAGGTAAACTAAATTGACACATATGAATAAGTAGAACCCGAATCAAACAAGACAGTAGCCATCCGGTCACAGACAAGAATAGTACATGTGATCACTGCATCAGACGCCTCAGCCTCGGTTTTGCCCGGAAAAGCATAACACTGAGCCCTGTCATCATGACGGGTGACCTCCTTACCTGGATGCACTACCCCTCTACCTGCATTACTATTTCCTCGGCCTTCACGGCCTCGCTGATTTTCTCCTCGCCCACCATGTAGATGCACTCTACCATTATTACTGTTGCCTGCGGGTACCACTACTCTAGTCTGTTGCTGTGCAGATTCAAGCATGCGCGGGTGGGGACAATATCTCCTCATATTCCTAGGTTACCCACAATTATAACAAGTGCAATCTAAAGATGGCCTGCTGCCCGCCGAAGGTGCGACTCCCTGGCTATCCTGAATAAAATTCTATTATGGAGTTCCCGAGTAACTGCCTGTAGAAGTGAGCAAGGCTGGCTGAATTGGCCAGGCTGCAAGTGTCGGCCTACTTGAACCTCTGGAGTAAGAACCATGGAAGTTACCTGTGCTCTTGGGCTTCTTAGCCAAAGCCTTGGATGGCCTGCCCATCACGTCTAACTCCTTCCACTTTCTTTACAAAATCTGTCATCTCATTAAAACTTTTCCCTGCAGGGGTCATGTGGACAAAAAGTACATGTTCGGGGATCAGTCCCTTGATGAATAGACGAATCCTCTCCTCCTCAGTACTCACCAATTGCGTAGTATATCTAGAAAAAGCATGGAATTTGGCCTAATAAGCAGCTACAGACATACCACCCTACTCCAAAGCCATGAACTCATCCTTCTTGTGATCCCTCAAATTCCAGGGGACATACTTTTCCAAAAACAGAGCATGATCCAAGTGAGTGGGGGCAAAACTGACGATATGCATTACATATAGGCCCTCCACCACCACTTAGCCTCACCTTGAAGCTGGAAGGTCATGAATTCTACTCCATGCTGATGTACAATACCCAACTTATGAAGCCTCTCATAATAATCCAAAATGAAATCATAAGCGTCTTCACACTCAGAACTTTAGAACACAGGCGGCTTCAACTTCAAAATCTTAGTCAATATTTCATGTTCATTACTAATCATCACGGGACCCAACAAGGGATGGAAGAAAGCATAAATACCTATTGCTCCATCTACCTGGGGAACAGTAGTAGTAACAAGGCGGTTGACCGGAGTTTGAGCAGCTTGCACTGCGGAAAGGACTCCAGGGCTGACCAATCACTTCAGGAAAGGCATAATCTGCTGAGCTAACACTGTGTCTAAGGGAGGAATGCCAGTATTCCTAGTAGGTGCATCATCTTCCTGTCCAATATCCCCCTCGTCCTCAATCTCCACATTCTCTTCTACCTCTTCTTGCGATGCAGAATGAGCCTCTTCCCTTGGAAGATTCTCAATTGGGGCGCCACCCCTAGCGGGTGCCACTCTTCCTCAGCCCCTACCCCTTGCTCTTCCCCTACCCCTACCTCGACCACGACCTCTGGCTACATACTCCTAAACTGGCTCATTGACGGGATCTACAGGCCTAACGCCATTGAATCTAGTGTTAACCATATGCAGACAGAAGGGTGAAGGAAATTAGATACCAATTCAGATCGCCAGATACCAATTGGAATCAAGTTATAGCACCAAAGGAGACAAGAGCAAACATAGAGATTTCCTAAAGTCTTATAGCCTCTCGAAGAAAAGTATAGACATCTCTGTACCATTCTGCAAGACTCTACTAGACTCGTTTTGGTACACCGAGATCAACGAACCTAGGGCTTTGATACCAACTTTGTCACGACCTTGACCGTCGCGATTGGCACACTAACCCTCCAGTGGGAGAACCATTACTACAACCCAACTAAGCAACTTAACAAAAACCAGACATTTAAAGATACGGAAGCAGGTTTAAATGTCTAAAGGAAAATGGAGTTCCCATAAACTCTGAAAGTTTAACAAAACAATTACCAAAACATTTGCGGAAAACAACGCCTAGAACCTGAAAGTCAATGTACCAAAACTCTACGAACGGCAAGCCTAAGAACAAGGGGTACAACCCCGAAAGCTAGAACATAACAATTATCTAAAGAACTACTCTAAGTTCGAAGAGAATGGACTAAACACAAGAAAATCCATGGCAGCCTGGAAGAACTGGCTCACCCTTGAATTCAATCTCGATCAGTGATCTCTTAAATAAGGTCTGTCAGTTGCCGCCTGAAGATTCCCTGTACTCATCAAAGAAATAGAAAGTGCAGTATCAGTACAAAACCAAAGTGTACTAGTAAGATCACACGACTACTCACATAAGCACAATATACAATGAACAATTACAACATAATAAACACACATATACAGAATACTATTTAGTTATCCTTTCAAAGCAACATACAGTCTTCCATTAACTATGACAAGTAGACATAAGCATAACAATCACAATAGTTCTCTCATGGAACCCATACCCAAACTATTAGTGTATCGAATCGTGACACCCGATCCAAAGTGTTTGTCGAAATGTGATACCCGATCCAATATATATGTCGGAACGTGACACCCGATCCAATCAGCACAACTACAATCACAATCACAATCACAATCACAATCACAATCACAATCACAATCACAATCGCAATCACAATCACAATCACAATCACATCCATAATGAGCAATAGTCAAATCATACAATTAATGAATAAGTTCATGGCATGTATTGTTCTCACATCATCATTTCATTAGGTTCAATTCACATTTCCCTATTCACATACACACATGCATACAATGTACCAATCAATCGACATATATCACACAAACAGGAAATCAAACCATCACCTACCTCGAAATCAAGCTTGAATCCTCCTAAGACACTTGATCCTTTCCTTTCCAGATTATTTCCGCTTGTTCTAGGTCTACAAATAATTAATATAACACAAGGATCAATAAATTAAGGTCTAATTACCCGAACTATAACAAACCCAATAACCCAAGACCCGTGATCCTAAAGTGCAGCTAGGGCTTTTCCCACCATTAACTTCATGCCAAAACCCTCCCCCAATGATAATTACCCATGAATCTAAGTTCTACATATTGAAAAATGGATTAGGGGAGTAAAATCCTTACCTTTAGCACCAAAAGTCATGTAAAACTGTCAAGAACTCCTCCTGGGTCATTTCCTAACTCTAAAGAACGAAGTTTGCAGAAAAATAATTAAATTGGGGTTTTTCACCAACTTAAGTCGCGACTGGCCCGCTACAGCGAACCCCAACCCACTACAGCGGCCCCGCCCTGGCGGGATTAATCCTGCCTTGGCGTCTTACACGGAGACAGAACCTTAGAATTTGAGTTCCAAGCCCCTATTTTACAACACACCTTCAACCCTTGACGTTCAAAAATTACCCTTTCACACCAAGATCAGTTTCAGGAGTTCTACTTGCCCTAATTCGATTCTGTAAATTCGTACGAGCTCCTTAACGTCTTAGCTATCTACTCATGTGATCAATTCATAAATAGATCCCCCATTCATTACTATATTTATCTATACCTCACCTGACTCAGATTTCATTCAAATCTGGACTAGGCTACAATTTTCTAAGTCACTACTCAAATATTTTTTTGCCCCAATTCTTTCCACATTGGCTTTTCCATAACGACGGAAACATGTCGTTACAATAATGTTGGGTATTAATTGCCTTGTGTTTCTTAAAATAAATGGTTTTCCATAACGACGGAAACATGTCGTTACAATAATGTTGGGTATTAATTGACTTGATTGGGCCCAAAGAAAAGAACATAACCCTTATGTGAATATTTTGTCATTTGGGTCTCAGCCCAATCAACATAAGCGTACATATAAAGATTGTAGTATAAGTTGCGAAGAATTCAAAGACGTGAAGTTGTCGTGGCTTTAAGATACCTAGTATTCTTTTAACCTCCTTCTAGTGTTTATCAGTAGGTTCATGCATAAACTATGATATTTTGTTGACAACATAAGAAATATCAAGTCTTGCGAATGATAAATATTGTAACTTACCAAAGGTGCACCTGTAATGTGTAGCATTAGTAGATGGAGAACTATCAGCTACCCGAGGATGTTCACCATAGCACATTGCTATCAGGACTCCTTTATAATATTTCATATCCAATTCAGACAAGATTTCAAGAATGTAGTTGGATTGAGAGAGAATAAGACCATTTTGCACTTTTTTAACTTCGACACCCAAAAAGTAGTCTAAGTAACCAAGATCCTTCAAAGAAAATTGAGAACCCAAGGAATCACTAACATGCCTAATCAAGCTGGGATGACTTCCTGTGATCAAAATGTCGCCAACATACACGAGTACATAAACAATTGCAACCAGATTCTTCAAAATAAACAAAGAAGCATTAAATTCAAACTTGATAAATCCCATTTTCTGTAGATGATTGTGCAATGTAGTATACCAAGCCCGCGACGCTTGTTTAAGACCATAAATGACCTATTTTAATCGTCAAACTTGAGAAGGGAATTGGTAATTGAAAAAACCTTGATGTTGAGATATAAAAACCTCTACAATCAACTGGCTCGGTAGGAAAGCATTGTTGACATCAAGTTGATGAATTTTCCAGGTGTGCTGCACTGCTATGGATAAGACAAGGTGCACTGTTGTGGGCTTGATAACAAGACTAAAGGTTTGATGAAAATCTAGTCAGGGTGTTGCGTGAATCCTTTTGCAACAAGGCGAGCTTTGTATCGATCTACAGAGATATTTGCTTTTCTTTTAATGTGATACAGTCATTTATTTGCAGTCCACAACATTTTTCCTTAAGTCTTTTGGTACCAATTCTCTAGTCTGATTCTTCATAAAAACACCATATTTTTCTTTCATAGCTTGTCTCCATGTTTCATTGATGGTAGCTTGTTTAAAATTTGTTGTCTAGGAGTAAAATGAGTGAGAAAATGGAATTGTCTTTTACTCTTGTTGATATTATTTTGGGACCTAATGGTTATTAGGTTTGGTGCAAACTCTGTAGTTATCATGGGGGGTTTTTTTGAGTAGGGTTTAGGATATAATGGAGTCAAGGGATTTTCTCTGCCAGGAAGTAAAAAATTTGACAATGGTGAATTGATGGCTGGAAATGGAGTTGCCGGGTTTTGGTGTAGAGTGTTGGATTTATGTCTCTGATATGTTATCAAAAGAATAGGTTGTTTGTGTGAAGTGGTGTGATGCCGGGAAGAAGGAAAAGAAAGTGGAGAACTACCTGGATTAGTAGTAATTGTTGGTACCTGGTCGAAATTAAAGGAGCGAGTATTTTTTATTGATGGGCCGGGCAAATTGGATTCTAAGGAGAGTGGTATATGTGCCGATATATGATCAAGAGATGGAGTTGTAGTGCTAACTGACATTGTAGTTCCCTCTTTGGAGTCAACTTCTTCCCAGATCAGTTGAGAAAATCATTTCCTTATATCTAAAAACATTGTTTTAAAAGGAAAAATATTTTCGAAAAAGAAAGAACATCACGACTGATGAATATTTTGGACTTGATTGGGTCAAAGCAGAGGTGTGCATGATGGCTTGAAGAAACACCTAAATACACACAAGGGGTGGACTTAGGCTCCAACTTATCCTTGGTATAGGGTTTAAGCCATTGATAATAGAGACTATATCAACTTATCATTTTTACAATTTATGACTAACCTAGTAAATTGAACTATATGAACTAAAAAAAATTGATGATGCTATTTATTTATCTTCTGAATATACGTTATAATATTAGTAACTCTATTCTTACACACTTTTAGAGAATCTTGACGATTTTCATAGTAATATCTTATTGAATGGATGCTAATTTAAAATTTTTATAAAGTGAAAATTAAAGACATTACAAAATAAAAGTATAAAAAGCATAAGAAATTTTAAGAATGCTCGATGGAGCATGATGAAAGTAGAAAGAAATGATTAATACGGTATGATAAAGTAAGTTAAATTTAGCATGATAAGGTAAATATCTTCTTCCCCATCTTGCTCCCTTTTTCATCATTTAATTTTCACGTGATTTAGGAGTTAACTTATGTAATACAGTCGATCCACTAAAATTCTTATGGATGTATCTTTGTCCTTAGTATCTTTGATTAGTTTAGTCTTTACTTTTATGAACCAATGAAATATCTATGGTTCTTGTACAAAGAGCATGCCGAGGGACTACTACACTCACCACACACTTGCATTACCACCTGAACTTCTCCTTTATACTTTGAACCCCCTGAGAAAAAATCCTGGGTCCGCCACTGATGATGATGACGACGTTCAAGTATGGATACACGATGTGGCGTGTAGGAAGGTGAAACTAAATGTTCAATGTCATTATGTTTAAGATAGGACTGAAGACTTGTGTATTCACCCTCTCCATCCGTATAAAGAGATTTAACTTTTGTTTTGAATTTTTTTTCTACTAAAGGACCAAATATTTGGAATAAAGATGCGACTTCAGTTTTATTTTTGACTATATACAACCAAGTATACTTGGTGTATTGTTCAACAAAACTACAGTAATATAACTTTTTGTCTAGTGATAAAACAGGTGATGGTCTCCATAAATAGCTAAACATAATCTGAAAAAGAGGAAGGTTACTAGATAAAGTGAGTCGTTAGAATGACAAACAATGTTCTTTATTATAAGAACAAACATTACAAAATTCAAATTTATCCTTAGTAGCAATAGGTAAGGAAAGAATCTTCAAAAATAAGTTTAAAATCATCAAATGAGGATACCCAAACAGCAATGCCATAGCTGAAAGGGGACTTTTGCTGAAGCAGATTGATGGATGTGGTTTGGGTGCTAGCTATGGCCACTCATAGAGTCCATGCTTATTCTAGCCTTGTACCAGCGGCTTCTAGGAATGCAGGTCCGTCACAAGAAAAGTAAAAGGAAAAAACTCAACAGATATTAAACTGTCTTGACAAAACTTCGCTACTTATAGAAATTAAGTTATTTTTTATAAATGGAGCACAGAGTGTTTGAAATCTGAAAAATATAATTAGATGCTTTTATAAGAGTTTAACCAATAGGAGTAATATGAAAGGTTTTACCATCACCCATGAATATTCCCTCATTGCTTGTATAGTCCTCAAGATTTTGAAGTTCAGTGGTGGCATGATGAGTTGCACTAGAATCAAAAACCCAAGAACCAAAGGCAAAGTTGGCCTTAGCTTCAAAATGGTTGTGCGAATTGAAACGACATACATCTGCAGTGTGACAAAATTTATGGCACAATTGGTAGCAAATAGATTGTCTCGAATTCGATCTCCAATTTTGCTGGCTGTTGGAGCTGGACTTTTGAGTCACATGTGGTTTCCATTGTTGATTTTTTAAGCTACGATTGTTCCTATTAGACTGGGGTGGCATATTTGTCTTCTATGCGACAACAATTGTGATTATGGAAGATGACTTCTCAAGATATCGGTACTTGAGAAAAAGTTCATGACTTGTGAGCTTGTTAAACAACTCTTCAAAACTCAAGGAATAATTCCTTGCTCTTCGGGCAACAAAGTTTTCACGGTACTCTGGGCCCAATCCACTTAAAATCTTAAGAATAATTTCATCATTTGTTACTGGTGATCCAACAACTTTGAGCGCATCATAGAGAGATAGAGAGGGAAAGAAAGAGAAAGAGAGAGAACCTCTTGTAAGTATTCTGTAATAGATATATAAGCATTCTTAAGATTTTGTAATTGGTCTCGCAAGCCAAAAATGCGAGTGTGGCTCTTATTTTCATAAGTCGTGTAAAGGAGTTCCCAGGCTTTCTTAGTAGATGGAGTTATGGCTATAGTTGGCACAATGGTAGGATCACCAAATGCCATCATGGCTTGTTGGATCAGTTGGTCTTGAAAGAACCAGACTTGATAATTGGGATTAGGCATCAGAAGGTTATTGTGGGTAACATTCATCGATGGTTCCGGTTTTGATCCACCAAGGTGTCCCATGAGTTGATGGCCATTGAGTAGCATCACAAGCTAGACTTTCTAAGTTGAGAAATTGAGGCCACATTGCAGTTTGATAGGTAACTGAGATGTAAGATTGAATTGTACCACATGAACGATAGAGGAAGCAATAGAAGCACTGTTGTTGGAAGCAGTAATATCACCAAAAGTAACAACCGAAGGAATCGTTTCTATAGAAGCAGCCATAGATGGGAAAATAAAATAAAAAGATCTAACTCATGAGTGGTTATGATGGCTCGAATACCATATAAAATCCAATGGAAAAAAATAGTTGAAAGATAATTTTATTCACTCAGTACCCAAACTTTAAATACAATAGATAAAAACAACTGAACAACCTACATTTAAACTTAAGGACACTAACTGCTACCTATATATACTCATAAATAATAGGGGGAGTCTTTTATTGATACTCTAAAATAGTAACTATTATCAGAACTAACTATTGTAGTAACTAATGATTAATAATTTCATCCCACTCTCACTTTATTTCAGAGGAAGTGAAGGGAAGGTGTGTTCGTTTTCCCAGATTAGATTTTCTAAGTCACCTTAGCTCGAATATCCCAGAAGTTTGTTTCAAGATCTATCTAGCTAAACTTCCACATGAGTTCAATTTTCACTCAAAACTAAGGGTATTGACTTTGTCCAAGTTTCGTCTACCCTGGTCTGAAATTTCTATCGTTCTAGAATTGCCTAATTTGGAGACTCTAAGGTTACTTTCTCGAGCTTTCATAGGGAATCAATGGGAAGTGAATGATTCACAATTTCCTGAACTCAAATACTTAAATATGGACAACATCAAAATTTCATAATTGTATGTCTACGACGATGCTTTTCTTAAGCTCGAACATTTGGTTTTAACCAAGTGTAAGCAACTTGAGGAAAGTCCATCTCATTTTAATGATGTCGTAACTCTAAAAAGCTTGAATTAAACATGTTGGCTGGTCTGTTGCCAATTCAGCCCTGGAAATTCAAACTAGCAATATGAAAACATGGCAAATGATGCATTACAGGTACAATACAACCTCAAAACAGCACGCTCTTGTAGTATTCACCTAATTACCACTACAACAAATTTGATTATCAGGGACAAATAATTTCGTCATTTATAAATCATATTTCGTCACTAAAAATCTTGGGAGACGAAAAATAATTCGTCAATCAGTCGTCACTAAATGTGTGTCGCTAAAAGTATACAAAAAAGATTTAGTGTTTCGTCGCTAAAAGTATTATATTAACTACAAAAAGAAAAATAGTCTCCAAATGCTTAAACATTTGTGACAAATTTATTTGTCCTAAAAAGTATATTTTTTTGTAGTTAATAGTATGCTTTGTCACTAAAAAGGTTATTACTACCGACAAAATTATATCGTCGCTAATTATTTTACTTCAATCAGTGACGATATCAATTGTCTCTAAAGTGATATGTATTTTGTAGTTGAACAAAACCTAATTTCATCACTAATGACTATATTTTATATACAAAAAATTATTTTGTTCTTAAATGTATTAATTAGGGACATATTTATTATATTATAAAAAAAGTTAATTTTCCTATTATCTTCCATCTCAATTTTTTTTAACCCTTCCCCAGGAGCTCCCACATTATGCTTTCTTGGGGACTCGAGAACTCAAAACCTTAAGGTTGGAAGTGAGGAGTGCTTACCATCCGATCAACTCTCTCTTGTCTCTCATTTTTATTTTATTTTTAACTTCATTCACTTCTTTCAAATTTAAC
This sequence comes from Solanum raphanifolium, assembly GCA_036250405.1. Lineage (NCBI taxonomy): Eukaryota > Viridiplantae > Streptophyta > Magnoliopsida > Solanales > Solanaceae > Solanum > Solanum raphanifolium. Next base: position 26,364 of record JAJOOE010011330.1, read on the forward strand.
TTCCGTAGATATAATATATTATATGATTATTTATACACATACACAAATGCATCAAATTTACCACCCACAATTCATTCAAATGTAGATTATATTTTAATTAAACTATATATTTTTTTAAATATCTTTAAATATATTTAGTATGATTCTTTCCTTTTATTTATTTATTTTTATAAATTTTAAAAATTATTTAGTACAATTATAAATTTATATAAAATTAAACTTTTGATTTTATTAAAAAAATTAAATAATCAGTTCAATTCTTTCAGTAATCAATTGTTTTGAAAAAAACATCGATACCCATAACTATAGTACTTCATCATAATATATTTGAAATCTTAGTTGGTTCATTCCTTTCATTTGTGCTTTAATTTTTTTAATTATTTCAATTTTCACACTGATGGAAAAAGTTAATAGAAATTCATGAAATATTCTGCACCTTTGCAAAGTCTAAGTTTGTAAGTCGATGTTATCTTTGTATAGTTTCTATACATACGTATCTGGAATTACTATTAAATATGTACATATTTTAAGACAGAAGCAAATAGATCGACTTGGTCTATGCAGTTTACCAATCAGAAATCAATACACGCACAAAAAATAACATTAAGATTTGAAAAATTATTTTTTCTATCGTCTTTATCGATGAAAGCGTATCAAATAAAAAACAAAAGTGTTAAACCAACAAATATTAGCGATCTAATGGTAGAACCGTACCCCACTCACAGTACCTATAACCTGGATTGTATTTTTTAAATGATGTATTTTATAATTGCATAATTTAAGAAAATTGATGAATTGAACTTTTTCATTTTTACAAAATCGATCAAATTCGTTGGCTTTAATATTTTCTCTCGCCAATTAATGAATGGACTCTGTCTATTTCCTATGAAGCACTTGTATTATTCTTTTTGTAAGTTGTCACTTGTAATTATGAACAATTGTAGCAAAAAAAAAAATTATATTTAGTTATGAATTTTTTTCGTAGCAAATAGTTGAATTATTCACTACAAATTTTAAGTTGTCTTTATTTAACACCTTACATATTTTGTGACAATTTTTTTGTTGTCACTAAATCACAGATTGATTAGAGACAATATAATCTTTGTCGCCAATTATTTATATTATTAGTGACGAAAATAAATGTCATAATTAAATCTATTTTTATAGCTAAAACTTATAATATTTAAGTACAAACTCTAATTTGTCAATATTGTAATAACATATTTTTTTAGATGAAATTTTTTGGTGTCCAAAAATTAATAAATTTTAAGACAATAAATAATTTGTCATGAATTAGATACATTATTAGTGACGGAATAATGTGTCACCGATAACTTTAAATTCGTGACTAACACTACTTAACAAATGACGCCAATTAATTTTTTGTTGGGAAACTTTAGTGGACAAAACTTTGCTATGAGTTTTTATGTTTCGTCACTAAAAGTATGTGTCTCATATATTTAAGCACTAAAAATAAATTTTGTCACTAAAAGCGAACAATTAGTGATGAATTTGATGTCGTAACTAATAATTTTGTGGCTATATATCATATTTGTTGTAGTGTACATTTGATCCTTTTGGTTGGTTACCTTCTCATATTCCTAAAGAGGTTATATTCTTTAACCTTGAAAGCTGCAATTGATAGGTGAAATATGTTATTGAACTTTGATAAAAGTCTCTTTTATGTTAGTCGTTAAAAGTTGTGTTCATCTATGCCATTGTCGTTCACAAAGTGTCCATTTATGGCATTATTTTTTAACTAAAAATATAGAGGATTTTGCATTATCATTTTTCCATGTGGCCTCTTATTAGAGGTCCACGCCACCAATTTAAACCGGTTCATCCTAATTGTACCCATTTGAGTAACTCGGGTGTTAATTTCAAATGGGTTATGGGTGAGCTGGTTTAAATTTGGTGATGTGTACATCTAATAAGAGGTGATGTGGAAAAAAGGCTATTGTAATATATATATATATATATATATATATATATATATATATATATATATATAGAGAGAGAGAGAGAGAGAGAGAGA
>JAJOOE010011331.1:0-32748 GCA_036250405.1 Solanum raphanifolium
GGGTGAAAGGAACCCACTAGTGAAATCCCACATACCTGGTGACGAATTCCACGGAGAAATCTTTCGATTTCGGGGCTGGAACTGATGGAACCTTGCTGTGTTCTTGAACTAGGGTTCTTGACCTTTTTCTCCTCTCTTGATTCTAATTTTCTAAGATTTTGATTAATGAATTGACTTGGATAAGTTCTAGTTATGTTTCTAGGCTTAAATTGATTAAAACCTGATTTAGGGTTTAAACGACGTATCTTAAGGGTTAAATGAAATAGGAAAAGACCAAAATACCCCTAACTTAATTGCTGTCGGAGTGACTGACGGATTGGACCTACGGTCCGTCACTCAATCTACGGTTCGTCGATTGGGTCCGTAGGTCGAGTCTACCCGACAGGGCTTCACTAAAACGAGCATAACTTTTTACTCGGAGGTCGGAATTTAGCAAACTCGATGGCGTTGGAAAGATAATTCAATTATCTATCATATAATAGGTCATGGAACACCTAATTCATTTTGTGCTAAGAGTTATGACCATCTGAAGTTGACCCATCAATAATTTTCATCTAACTAGCTGCTAACCCTCATCTACGGTCAGACCTACGGACCGTGGATCGAATGAAGGTCCGTGCTGGTCGATCGTAGTTCATGTTAGAGGTTGGGTAAAAGAGATCTCGATCCACGGTCACAGACCACGGACCGTGGTCTGATCTACGGACCGTGGGTCTGTCCGTGAGTCGGGACTTCGCTAATTTTTCTGAGTTGGTTTGGGGAGGGGTTGCAGTGGTGAACCACGGACCACCAGCACGGGACGTGATTTGACCTACGGTCCGTGGATGGCAACCGTGGGTTGGACCTGCAACTTCTCTAAATCTGTATTTTTGGTCCGTTTCGGATACGGGGTGTTACATTTATAACAATCATCTTCTTCCCCAATTATTTCAACACCATTGATGATCAAATTTTGATCTTCTTATAAACTCTCACTCAATTTTTCTTGTCCAATATTCTCCCTCCACAAAACCTTCTTCTTCTACTTAATCTTCTGATCAAGCCCATAAATTTCAGTATATATATAAATCTCTCTTCAATTTCATCAAACACCAAGAAAAGAAAAGAAAAATGATTTTTTTTGCAATTTCATCAAACAGCTGAACAAAAATTTATCATTCTCCATTTTCATTAAACACACAAATAAAGATTTAAGGTTTTTCTAATTTCATTAAACACCCTAAAAATAAAAATAAAAATCTCCGATCTCACTATAAACATCCAGAAAAGAATTGATTTATTTTTAATTTCATCAAATACTCAAAATAAGAAAAACTCTCCAAAATTAAAGATCACACGGTAATTACTACAAAATTGTTAAATTCTAAAATCTAACATATGCAAGAAATGAAGGCGATTGAGTGATTTCATTAATACCCATTACACTAAACAAAAAGTAAAAATTCTTACACTCGCTTAAAACTAACTATTGCACTAACATACAGATCCAAATCTAAAAACAATGAATTAGAATATAGAATTAATAAAAATCATGAAAAAATATTTAAAAAGTAAATTGAGTTGCAATCAAACTATGAAGCTTTAATCAAATAAAAGTTTCACTCTAACTATCTAGTAACAAGCCCTTTCAATCATAGTTTTGCCACCAAAAATACACATGAAAATAGAGGATTCATAAGTTAACCACTAATCGGATTCTTCATATTCATTCACAGATGCAAAGGAAAGAGAAAAGTTAAATTAAAAAAAATGTACCAACAAGATCCTTTCTTGTTTCAACAAAGAGCTGAAGTGAAATATGGATTTTTAGACTTTTAACATATAATTTTCTATGTGGCATTTTTTAATGACTTGAAAATTAATGTGTATTTAGTTGTATTACATGCACCAATGAGTCATCCATATAAGGGTTTAAAATGTCATGTTTCAATGGGTTTAAGGGTTTAGTTGGCAAAATGGTGAGTAGGAGGGTCCAACTCTAGGTCATTCCGTCTTTACTAAAATGATAAAAAAAAATCACATAATAGCGAAAACCATCACAAAGTTCTCATTTGCAAAGATTTGGTTGTTGGCTGCCCAGTTTGAGATTCGGCAGTTAAGACTCAATGAGGCACGGCTTTTACTTGGAGAAGCTATTGGTAGGGCTCCTAAAGACGAGATATTTAAGCAGTACATTGATATAGAGCTGCTTTTGGGGAATATAGATCGTTGCAGAAAGCTTTATGAAAAGTACTTAGAATGGTCACCTGAAAACTGCTGTGTTTGGAGCAAATTCGCTGAGTTAGAGAGGTCCTTGTATGAAACGGAGAGAGGCAGAGCTGTTTTTGAGCTTGCAATTGATCGACCAACCTGCATTGGAAAACAATTCTGGTGATCTAGTCCATGCCAAACTACCAAAGAAAATGAAGAAGAGAAGGCAAACAGCGAACGAGGAGTACATAGACCATCTTTTTCCCTTTTCAACTGCATAGCACTGCTGAATTGAATTGACCAGAAGGATATTTATCCTTAGTGTTCCTACTACTCTTCACCACTACAGCCATATGTCTGTATCTTTTCTTTAACATGTTCAGAAGATCATATAATGGTAAAGAATCTGGGACTCTGCAGGAGATTAAAAAAGATACATAAGTCAACTTTCCCTTTCACTTTTATTTCAACTATTATCGGGTTGAATTCTCAAATGGTCATAGTTAATGTGTTAAAAAGTCACATTTCATTCTTGATTCCAATTTTATTCAACAAAGAAAGTGACTTTCTGACATAATAACACTATCAGTTAAATGTCATGTCTAAGCAAAATCAACACCTATAATTTGGAACAAATGGAATACTCTAATTTATTCATATATCAAATGCAAGTAGTTGAAAGTATTATACTTTGGTATACTCCTTATAGTGATAGGCACCTCCTCATCAGGATGAAATTTTATCAAATTCTTCACCTGGAGGGTTGTAACTGAAGAAAAGTTAATTATGCAATGAAAATGTTGCAGAGTGATCGTTGAAGTACTAGTACATTTTTGGGTTATCCTTGAAATACTACCAAAAAACAACTTAGCAGGATTAGGCCTATAACATTTGTTGGACTACCAAGGTATAAAGGCATGCGAGTGAGGCCTTTGCTTTATGATCAGATTCATCATCTCACTGAGAATCATCAATGGGTTATACATGTAAACAAGAAGTGCTAATTGAACGAAAAAATTAACAGGGACTTAGACCTTAGTAGCATACTCGGTAAGTTTATAATGAAGATTGTGCAAGGAATTGGAGAGAATAACTTGTATCTTATTCAATAGGTAAACATGTATAAATACAATAATATTAGATCTATATACATTCTGTAACAAAGATCAAGGGAAAAGACTCTGGACATGCCCAAGGGAACGAATTCCACCTATCATCAAATATGGGATTCAAAGCTAGTCTAGTCTTAGAAGTTAGAACTTGGACCAAGCAAAAGATAATGTACAGTCCCCATGCAGGAACTAAAGCATCTAGGAACATATTTTTTCTTGCTTTAGCCATCTAAATACCCTGCCTTTGCGAATTGGACGAATTCTGATTTAGTGATAATCTGCATAAAGGTTATTTTCCAATTAATAAGTGTTGTTTTAGCTCATCTCAGTTTAGAGTAAGTAAGTGAACCTATTGATATGGAGCAAAGATGAGAATGAGAATTCAATAATGGTTATTATTGACTAATGTGTTTCGAATGCTCAACTACATCATTGTTTCTTTGTGACGACATCTAAAATTTATCCATGTGCTATTGAATAATATGTCACACCCTTTTCAATCAGGAAAAATGGTTGGAACCCATAAGTAGTTGGACAATCACTTTCATGTTTAGTTGCTTTATATATGGAAATGTTAATGGAACATCAAAAGTTTAATGATTGAAATTCAGAATCTCCGTGCTGCAACTAAAGTGATTCTGCAAATAGTATCCTTACGGTCCACAGGGTCTTGAATTATTCCATTCTTAGACCTGACGCATCAAGGATGAGATATCGACTCACATTGCAGAAGGTTTTGCTGCTATATTGTGTTCCTCAATCAATCTATCTGATTATAGGTTCATGAAGTGTTATTTCGACGTAGGCTTTGTTGACTATTGTTTCACATGGTCAATTTGCTCTCACACATAGTCCCTTAAAACCGAAATTGGTGGTAATAATTTCCCTTTATGTTGTGATTGTTTCAGTTTGTTGCCTCCATTTGTAAGGTATAAGCATGTATGGTGCTCAGTGTTGGCGAGTTCGATTGGATTCCCTTGGCACTAATAGGTGTTGTTTCTGCAGGAACTTATTACTATATGTGATGTTACACATACTTTGTACTTCTACATTTGATGAAAAAGCATCTTTCTTGTTTGAATCTCTTATTTGATTATACTGCTTTATACAAGTTGAGTACTACCCTATCTTTATGAATATTTGGTTTTGTAACTTTCTTGTCAACATTTCATGCTTCATTAACATTATTGGACAAAATATTTCTCCAAGTTATGTTTATGGGAATCCTATGTATAATGTACTCATTGAACAGGGGATTCACTACATCAAGAGAAACATGACATGATAGGTAACTGACTAGTTTTTGTTGTCTGATGCCAACCCGAAATCCCAACGTTTTGGATGTTTGGTTTGGATTTCAGATTCTATTTTTAAAATTTATGGATTTCGGATTGAATATTGAATTTGGTGCTATGGATTTTCGGACATCATACGAAAATCTAAAAAAAAAATATACATTATATTCAATTCTACGTATATCATATGTGTCAAATACTAATAAGTTCAGTTTCCAACGGGTGCAGATTAGTACTTCATTTGTCCCTAATTACTTGACCAATTTTACTTTTTTACTTGTCAATTTTGACAGATAAAGAAAGGACAGTTTATTTTATCTATTATACTCTCAATTAATTAATTTTGAAAAAGGTAGAATGAACTTCCTGAAATCCTTAAATAATTTATCTACTTCATAATTAATAAGGGTAAAATGGTAAAGTCACTATGTCAATTATTGTTTTCTTAATAAGTGTGTCAATTCAAAAGTGAATAAGTAATTAGGGACAGAGAAAGAGAAAGTGCCTTACAACCCTACTCACTAATACAATATTAAGCCCTATATGAAACTTCTACTAAATCAAATACTCCCTCCATCCAACAATAGTTGTCTACTATACTATTTTGGATGTCCAACAATACTTGTCCATTTAATGAAATAAATGGATAAATTTACACATAGTTCCTAATTTACCATTATGTCCCTATTACATTTTTCAAGATATTGTATTTATTATATTCAAAGGATGATATAGTAAAATTACCCTTCTATTTATAGTTTCTTAAGAAGTGTGCAAAGTCAATACTGGACAGAGGGAGTATAATATACGTTTTTCGTCTTTCTCGTGTTACCCATGATAAAGTTATACATTCTAAGGTGCATATCATTAATAAGTGAATTGAGGTTGTTAATTGTTATTGACTGTCTTAAAGGCTCAAAAGTCAAAATTCAAAATTCAAAATATCTAAACAAATTAATCCAAAACCGAACTTAAAAAATCCAATCCAATACGAGCTTATTTGAATTGTAATTTCTTCAATCTGAAAACCAAAAATCTAAACCTAAATTTTCATATCCAATCCGAACGACTAGATTCAAAGACTTGGCCAATGGCCACATACATTGTATTCATGTTTATAGATGACTATTTTCAGACTTTTCAATTGTCCTCTGCTCATTGGAAATCAAATGACAAAAGTATTTGATTTTGATGAGAGTCTCAATTGTACTTAAATCTTTAATTCTTTTTTGAGGTTATTATTTGTGGCGATAAAGTGTTTTGCAATGGTCCACATTAAAAGACAATTCTACGATAACTTAATTGTTTGAGAATATTTGTATACTTTTCTATTTGCTTTAACTCTATAGGAGACATGTGAGGGGACCATTTGGTTTTAGGTCACTTTCAAATTACTTGTTTTGCTCCCTGAGGGCTTCCTCAATGTCTCTCTCTTTCTCCAACACTAATGGGGACCTCTGGTCTGGTATTTTTGTTTCTCTCTGCTCTTTGTAAATAAATTATTATTACAACTTTTTCAATTTTTCTTGAAATATTGCTACCACTCAGGTTATTGGTGGATGTTAAAGCTTGAGATTTCTTTACCAAGAGAATTAGTCTGATATTTCTTTTGTTTGGATTTTGCACATACATCCCACCAACGAATGATACAAAAATTCTTAATATGACTTATACTTATAGTATGTAAAATCAAGATATGCTTTCATATTTCTATTGAAATGATTGTTGTATTTGCTGTCATGAAAAGGAAAAGGGAATATTTGCAAGTAACAAATCAATAATAACCAAAGATCTTTGTTTCTTAAAATATCATATTATTTTATAACTTAACCATAACATGTTACTTACCTAGACCCTAGCTATGAGCCTATGACTTCCCAAAAAAATAAAAATCCCCAGAGGCCAGAACATTAGTGTTTACCACAACAAGCACTAATGATTTTGACAACAGAATTGGAAACAGAGGAAATATTCAGTAAGTTTTAAGTTCTATATGAGCAGAAGCGGATCCACTATATGAAAAACATGTAGCTTTACGAGAATCAGTACATTTTGTCTAGACATTATATATATATATATATATATACACACATATATTAAAACATCTACTAAATATTTGATTTTGAATTCAGTTTTTATTGTGTATCAATTCGAGGCTGTTATAGAAATTCATAAATTTCAAATTTTGGATACGCCTTTATATATGAGAACTTCCCTCAAGTTCAACAAAGTTCTCAATTTGATGCTGAAAAGCTGTTTGTACTTTGTTCTGTAGACAATGTAAGGCATGGTTGTGATGGATAGTATAATGAGAATATTATTTTAGCAGATTAATATATCAAAAATCCAAATGTGACATAAAGTATAAACTAGTACTATAGTACAAAGTAATAATAGAAAATAATTTTTTGCTTTGCTTTATGGATGATCTAGATGACATTAGAATTAATTCTTCAAGAATAAAACGTTTAGTCATCAACTTGTATGTGAAGCTTACTAGTTGAATACTATTAAATTGTATGCATAAATTAAAATTTTATAATAGTACTAAAATTAAGGTAATGTAGCAACAACATCCGTGAGTGTATATATATGGGGTTTGTCTTTCAATATTTTTTCACTCTTTCTTCATTTCGTTTTCAGTTATTAATTGAATTTGTCTGTAGTAGACCACCCCATATGTTATTGTTAGAAAAAGGATAGTACATCCTTCAATCAATACTGGTTTATTTATTTTATTATATATATACATATATAGTATTTATTCCTTATATGAATGAAGCTAGAGTTCTTCATTCATAAAATCTTTTCTCTTTAATTTCTTTGTGATTTTTTTAGTTTCCGTAGTAAATTTGATTATCGAGGAGATATGGAAACTTCGCAGTCTCTCTCGATTGAGAGTTTTTCGTATAGTTGGTTAGTAGATTTGGGGGATTCTTTCAGAGCTGCTATGGATGATTCTGGAGATGATTATGAAACTGCTTTTATTGAGATGGATCCTGCACTACCTCCTTCAAAGAGGTTTTTTAATGTGAATCCACAGGATTTGAACTTTGATTTTCCTACATCGGATTCTCCTTTAACTCTTGTTCATGCTGATGAACTCATTTCAAACGGCTTCTTGATGCCTCTGTTCATCAAGAAGCCGATGAAGATGGAGTCGGATTACGATGTAATTGAATCCGACTCCATCGCGTATTCTCCGGCATCTTCTGCTGCGCAGCAGCAGGAGGATGAATCGCGTTCGTCCTCTTGTAGGAGGGTGAATCGGTGTGTATCGTTGAGGAGATGCCGGAGTTTGTCGAGGAGGATTTTGTTGAAGTATTTTGATTTTCTTAGGCCATTTTGCCAGAAAATAAGAAGGTGTAGTAGAATTGGTAGGTGCAGATCAAGTAGTGGAAAGGAAGTGATGAAGAAGTGGGAATATTGTTCAGCAGCAACATCTCCAAGGACAAGTGTAGCTTATTCTGTTGATAATTGGCGCAGATCTTGTGATTCTGAAAGCTCTATTTATGAAGCTGTTCTACATTGCAAAAGAAACCATTAATGGTATGTTACTACTTCTTTTCACTTTCTCTCTCTTCTACTTTTTTTCAACGGACAAATTCAGGATCTAGAGTTGCAGAGTTTGAAATAAGTTGAATATTTCACATACGTGTGTATATAAGTAGTTCGAGTTAAAAGGCAATAATTGTAGCTAAACTCAGAACTTATTGTTGAGTTTATTCCACATGGATCGTGAGATTAGTTTTTTTTGTTTCTTTTATGATCTTAGACAATATATACTCACCTCAGAACTTTTTTTTTTTTTTAATTTACACCGAAGATCCATTTATTATCATGGTTAGAATTAAGACTCATTTTGAGTTTTTGATTTATTCAATATTGGACCCTCATATTATGTTGTCCATGCAACAGTTGTCAGGTCTGGACGTGTGAGATATGTTGAGGTTGTTCTACATTAGAATTTCATCTTTTTTGAATAAGTTAACTTTTGAATTGAATTAGGGTCAAGGTTCATATTTCTTATCGGTTTTTCTAGATCCATCTATGCATGTTGTAGATTTTTTGATTGTCACTCAAATTATAATATTGTTTTTTTTGGTTAATTTGTTAAATTTCAGGTAAATAGAGAAAATGAGAAGCAAGTAATATGGGATGAGAGGTCTAAAGAAGTTCACATGTGACTGAGGGGTCATTTGGTGTGAGGGATAGAAATAAATAGTGATGAGATACGAAAATAGTGATGGGACAAAGTTTTTGTATCTTATTTGGTTATCATATTTGGGACAATTCATCCCACCATTTATATCATAGTGATGGAATAAACTATCTCGTATATATGGTGGGATAAGTTATCCCAAAATAGTTAACCCCAGGATAACCTATCCTGGGATAACTTGTTCCCAACCAAACGACCGTGAATACATTAATTGTCACTTTGTATAGCTCTTTCTCTTTTCTTCAAGAATGGGATTGTGATTTTGAAGGAAGTGGAAAAAGCTTGTAAGGAAGGGACTGTGTCAGCCATGAGAAAAATATTCTTTGGAATTTTTGAAGATACGATATATCTTCATCATGACTCATATTATTTTATTTTATTTTGTCCTTTTTTTTTCTGCACAATTTCAACTAGGGAATTGTCTTGCTTTTGTGATTTGTATAAAGTTTTTATGGGAATAATAATAATAATTCAGAATTAATATATTGTATGTCATCACTTACGTACTTCCCCTATTGCATTTACCCTTTTTGATCTAGCTAATTATTATAACAAGCATATACTAAAATATGTTATAATGATAATAACTATATTCCTATGAAGAAAGTACTAGCAATTAAATTTGGATTTATCGTTCATGGGATTGAAACAGTTTAGTACTACTAGAAGTAATAGTTTTATAATATATTCGAAAGAGAATTCATATCGTTATCTGCATGCCTTGTATCTGCCATTAATGGCGCCTAAATGGTCGACAAACATAAATTTGTTAAGTGTATGGCCATTTTGTGAAACGACGGTGATATTTAATTTGTCTGGTCCGATATCATATTGAAATGTGTTATAATTTAGAGTAAATTTTAGGTTTACCAAACATAAAAATCATATTTGTATGTTATATTTATAGTTTGTATAATTGCGTTCCATAACAAACTTTATGTTTGCTATGGTTATTAATCTATATATTTCGGTATATATATACATAAAAATCTGTATTTGGGTCTATTTGTATATTTCGGTATACAAATGGGTCCTGCAATTAATTTTTATACAACACATATGTATACCGAATGGGTCTATTTGTATATTTCGGTATACAAATGGGTCCTACAATTAAATTTTATACAGCACATATGTATACCTAATGAGTCTATTTGTATATTTTGGTATATAAATGGATCCTGCAATTAATTTTATACAACACATATGTATACCGAATTAGTCTATTTGTATATTTCGGTATATATACAAATGGAATGGCAAAATACATGAAATGTTTACTGCAAATTACAAATAAAAAAAACTATGGCTATAACATTTAATTTGAATTAATAATTTGCTATTTATCTAAAAATTTAAGTTATCAAAGAGAATATTATTATTATTATTTAATTATATTTTCAACATATCAATCTTTAATGGCTGCTTAAATGGTCGACAAATATAAATTTGCCCCACTCGAAAGTGATGTACCTATTTAAGAAAAAAAAATTGGTCACTTTTAATTGCTTGTCTATTTTAAACTCTTTACTTTGAAAGCTTATAATTTAGACAATATTAGTCTATCAATTCATTTTATTTATCCATTATACGTTCTTATATTTACTTGTCACTTTTAGCTTATTAAGAAAAAAAACATGTTTTATTCTTAATGTTAATTACGTATTTCCCATATTCATTTTCCAACATAAACCAAACATCGATTAATATAAATTTGTGGTAAAATAACTATATCAATAAGTATTTCTGAAGATCAAGGCTGCAAAATTCAAAATAGACAAATAAAAATGAACAAATAAATTTTTTTAATCATAATTTTAATATTATAATAAGTCTCGAATAAGTTGTACCTTTAATTACCAACATTTCACTACCATTTGTCTTAGCAAAGAATTTACAGCAACTTGAATGTAAACACTATTCAATGAAATACGAATAGGGAAGATTGAAAAGAAGAAGAACAAAGTGAGAATATTTGGAGCCTAGAGACATGTTAATTGATTATTTCATTATCACTTTTTTAGTTTTTATTTTCAGTCTTTCGGATTTTAAAAGTATATATATATTTAGCGAATGGACAGGTGTCTAAGGCTAGTTTTTTTTAGTTAATACAATACAAAAAGAAAATCTCAAAAAGAAGAGTGCAAGAAAGGAGACTAAGGCATTACTTATCCTAATAAGATAACGAATTTCTACTAATTAACATGAGAAAATATATGACTTAGAGAAAATTAGAAATTTTATACCACATAAATAATGAGGTTAAAAGCCTCCACGTCAGTAAGCTAAGTGCATGTACCCTCGAAAGTTCGAAGGGTTAGGAATTATGATTATTTGATAGGGGCCTTTGATGAAATGACTGCTTAATGTACGTACTACGAATAATCTCATTTTGTCACCAAAATTATATACTTCTTCAATTTACCTGTCTTAGCTTAATTGAATATGAAAATTTAGAGAAAAAAATAAATAAGAAAGGATTTTAATTCTTTATGATTTTAAATTTAGAAAAAAAAAAGCGTAATGTATTAAAGAGTTGTCAAATTAGTAAGGAAATATATTATTGTTTTAAAAAAAAAAAGTAAAATGTTAGAATATATACCATAAATTATAATATATTTCGGTTGAAATATAAATGATAAAGAATGAATAAATAAATATTCAATTTGAAGCAATAATATCTCATTCTTTTTAAAGAGATTCAAGCAACAAAAATGAAAAAGGAGTTCTACACTAATCATGTTTTATTTGAATTAATTACAGGACAATATTATACAAAATAAAAATAAAAAATGCTAAGAAGTTTACTGTATATCCTGTTGGCAAATATAATAATATAATAATCATCTAATAATATCAAAAGACTCATAAAAATCATATAGGACCTAAAATAAATAAATTAATTAACATGACATATTTTTCTCTTAAAATATCCTTCTTTTGATAATCAGGTAAGATACACAGCATGAATATTGAATAGTAAATGATTTTAAATTCTTGAATCATATGGAAATGGTAATAATACTACTGATTAATTAATGTGTATTTTAGTACATCTTAAAGTGCAAATAATGTATGAATTGAGATAGAAGGAACTAATAATAATACTTCTATAATTATTTCAAGCGTACGTAGAGATAATTACCCTAATAATTAATCCACAAATTAAAGTATGTTGAGACCATACTTTTTCTGAAATCCCTTGTAAGGCTGAAGGCAACGTGAGACTATACTATAATCTTTTTTCTCCATCTTATATGGGTCTATTTTAATTTTTTCATTTTTTTCACAAAATAAAAAGCTTAGTTTACTAGTCATTATATTGTCTTTTATTCCATCTGTGATTTATTGGCAATCATTACTAGTATTATTTTTATATTAAATAAGATCTAAACTAGGGATAATGCACAAGTACCCCTAATCTATGTTTGAAATCTCAGAGACACACTTATACTATACTAAGGTCCTATTACCCCCTCGAACTTATTTTATAAATAATTTTTTATCCCTTTTCGGCCTACGTGACACTATCTTGTGGACCCAGCGCGTGTTGACAATTTTTTCAAGCTACCTGGTTGATAGTGCCACGTAGGCCAAAAATGGGTAGAAAATTATTTATAAAATAAGTTCAGGAGGATAATATGACCTTAGTATACTATAAGTGTGTCTCTGAGATTTCGAGCATAGATTTGGGGGTACTTGTGCATTTTCCCTCTAAACTACAAAGTTTTGATGGGGCCCTAAGAATATAATAATTCAAACTTTTTCTTGGCCCCTTCTTATTGACATCACCATTTTATGTTGCTCCAATTAATAGCCTATAACAATTAATTTAAATATTCCAAAAAAAAAAGGTTTTCTGTGTGTACGGTTTACATCTTCTTTGGATGGTTGTTATCCATTGTATTGTATTGTTAGTTTAAATATTGATTAGTACTCAAGTTTTATTATATCGTATCGTTTAAATCCATCGTTAGGTAACGTTGAAAAGACCCATGAAGACCAGTTTGATGTGATCGCGTCGTTACCTTAATATTTTCTTCTCATTTTATCTTTATTTATTATTTAATAATTGTATTTCATCTTTTACCCTACTTTTTCATAGTATCTCTATCCCGTACCCTACTTTGCTTGTAGGTTTATTCAAATTATGGATGTGTGACATTATGTAACGACGCAGAACGATACAACTTATCCAAACACTGTATTCATTAAAACAATACAATACGATACATTATGAAATAACACGTAACAATCATCCAAACAAAGTGTTAATTGCCTAGAATTTTTATTTATTTTATAAAAAAATTACATTTTATGCTAAGGACTACACCAATTACCTAAAAAAGAAAAGAAGTAGCTCTAATTCGGGAAATTTAGATTAAGGAATAATTGCACTTTTATTCTTCAGTTATAGATAAATTCTGATTTTGGTCCATTTAATATTTCCTAAGCACTTCTAATCTCAATTAACTAAAATATGTTTTTTCGTAACAATAAAAATTAACATAACACATCGATAATTGAATAATTTGTTAATTTTGTGAAGATTTATGATCCGAGAGATAAAAAATGTACAAATCAAATTTCAATTAATTAAAATTGATATGTGCTTAATTAAAAAATATAAGGATGGAAATTAGAATTTATGGATATCTAAGTAACTAAAAGTGCTAATTTTCCTAAAAATATCTCTCTTTCTTAGACTCGGTAGTCCTTTCCTTTCCTTTCTTTACTACTTTATTTTAGTACAAAATTTTAAATAAGAACAATCAAACTTTTTTATAACGTCATTTATTTCGATAATTTTTAACTGCTATAGAAAAATATTAAAACATATAATATAACCTAATGATTTCACGAAAATATAATTATTAGAGAGGTTTGATTGTCCATAATTGAACCACTTACTTAACAAGGAAACCTTAGTTTATAATTTTATATGGAATGTGATAGAGTGACCCACCATGTGAAAGTCAATATCATTATAAGAATCGTTATCCCCTTGGCTTTGTATGTTCAACTTTAGACATTGGTTATGGTTTATGGTTTTTTGCCCATTCCACCATGTTTTTCTGAAACCTCAATTCTTGACAACATAATTCTAAACCAATCCCTACTCCACCACTACTTTTCCTTCATATTTATCCAATTATATATTTCATACACTGCATCAAAAAATGATCTTTAGTGGCAATTAATTAATGGAAATAGCTTCATTGTCGCTAAAGATGTATTTTTGGCGGCAATTAGCACTCTTTGTATATGTCTCTAAAGTCTTTAGCGACATTAGATCTAATGACACTTAACTAATGCTGATAAATACTTTAGCACTCTTAATTAATGTGTATATTTATTGCCGCTAAAAGTTATTTTTGTTATAGTGATAGTTTTATTACAAAATATATTTCCCAAAAACACAAACTTGAAAATGTCTTCTTTGTTTGAAAATGCAACTTTGGTTCAAAATTGGTATAAACAAACTCAACATCTTTTTATCGTTTACAAATATGGTGAATTTTAGAAATTCAGCCTCAACAATTACCAAACGAACAAACTCAGATCGATCGAGTTATTTATGAAGTTGAGTATAATATTCATGTAGATCAATAAAGCATGTCACATATTTAATAAAAGTCTCGCACATGTTCCAACATATATACATGCTTCATCTCATAATTTCGTAAAATGGGGAATAATTTTAACCCAAAAATTCACAAAAAGGATTATTGGAGGCCAAGAGGTAGAAAGAGAAGAACTTTTAATCCGAACGTTAAAAATAATTAGAATCAATAGGTGAAAATAGAGGAAATTTAAATCATTCTTTTAATATATGAGAGACAATATTGTTGATCCTTTTTCAAATTCAACATAAACTTTTCACTTTCTAAAGAATATATATTTGGTAAACTTGTTAAAATTAATTCATTTTGAAAAGTTTTTTTTTTTTTTTAAAGTTTATTTGACAGAAGAATATTTTATGCTTGACTAAATTATTTGAGATTTTTGTGCTAGGACAATATTTTTAAAAGTATCTTTACGTGTCAAACTACAGACAAATATATGCAGGTGAGTTGATTAACTATCTATCAAGGACCTCACTATATTGGGTAAGCCCTTCTTTTAATTAAAATATAAACGTTGTATTTAATAAGATATAAACATCATTTAAAAGACTACTATTATTAAGAATATGTAATGAGCCTATATTTATGATTTATAATTTGTAATTTCGTTGATATAACTCTTAAATTTAACCTTTTAATGGAGTATAGTTACCAAAAATTGTCCTTGCGGTTGAGGGTATGCCTACTGTTATCTTTTAAATAATACCCATGAGCAGTTTTAATCTCTAAGTTTGCTAAAGTAAATCACTTTTGTAACTAATAAAATGAAACAACTCTTTGTTAAGAACTAAGGGTTGTTGAATGTTGATCATGCATGAACATTTTACGTGTTAGAAAAAAAAAATCAAGTTTACCATTAGTTGTCAATTGTCACCATTTTAGATTTCACGTTTATTAAGAAATTAGAAAAAATTATCATTGTACCCTTATTTAGGGTTATCTTGAAGTCAAGTTTTCAATAACTGATCATGAATTATAATTTACTTTTATTAATTAAATTGATCAATGAACATGAATTAATTATTTAGTTTTCCTATGTCATACTTTGAGAAATAGTCAAATGCCTCCCTAATCTATTAGCCAATTCTCAACTACACACTTATACTTTACGGGGATCCTATTACTCCCCTGAATTTTTTATTTTTGATATTTTGTGACCCTTAAACGCTAACCTATCCAAGAAGGTGAATACACCTCTTGTAGGCGCGTAAGGGTTCAACAAAAAGACATAAAATGACTAAAATTGAATAAAATAGTCCATGTGGTAGTCTCTCATTGGAGATTATATAATTAATTCATTTTTTTTTAATTATTTCCCTTTTTTTATATCACAAAATTGTTATACCTAGCTATTACATAATTTCTTCAAGTTTTTCTCAAAGTCCTTCAATGGTGGTTTTCTAATTTCGTCTCTAGGAGCTCCAAATCAGTTTGTAGCTACTGATTTATGCTTAGTTAATCATACATCAACCGTTTTTAGCAACAACAATCACCTAACTCATAAGAAACTTTCATATATGAAGCTCAAAAATGGAGTTCAAGTTTTTTCTTAAACCCTTCAAAATTTAAGCAAAAAAAGAAATAGAAAATAAAAAGAAGTCAAACCACAATGAACCAACAATGGTGAATTTGAAATTTCACTTTCTAATTTCATTCTTACCAAATTTGTTTTTCACTCCCACATTTGTGAATAATTATTTGTGGATTTTTGTTTTTGGGTTCGAATTCAAATTGAAAGTTTATGTAAACTAGCTATTGAGTTGTTCTTCTTTTTAATTTGGTGTAGAGTTTTTTTCCTCATTTTCTCTTATTATTCTCTTAAGAAATCATTAATATTTTGGAAAAACAATCTCTATTTGAAAGCACTTTTTATAAATTTTAATTTTCAGGTTTGATAAAAATAAAAACTCTATATAATTTTACAGGGGATTATTAAATTATTATTTTGATTAGGTTTATAATTTACAGGAAAAAGAAAAAGAATAAAAAAAATGAATGTACAGTGTTCATCGCGTGTGCTGCACAACTTTGACATAAAACTGGTTATGACGTTTTAGGGGGCTGATTATTCTAAATTTAAATAGTTCAGGGGGGTAATAGGACCCCCGTATAGAATAAGTGTATAGTTGAGAATTGACTAATAGATTGAGGGGGCTTTTGGCTATTTTCTCTCATACTTTCAAAGCTAATAACTCTCAATGATAAAATAGAGCGAGAAATTTTATTAATGTGTCCAAGAATAATGGTGTAAAACAAAACAAAACATTGTGCGATTTGGGGTTCGAACCAAAAACTTCTCCATTCAAATGGACATTCATTATCACTATGTCAAAGACATAGCTTTTGTAAAGGGTGTCCAACTTTAAATATATATCCTTTGAATGTAGAATTTGACATAAATATATAACGTAATTTTCTGATGATCGAAGGGTGTCCAGTTGGACACCCTTGAGTGGCTATAGCTCTGCACTTGACGACATATAAATAGGAACGAATGGAATATGACAATATCTCATTAAATGCTTCAAGCCGACCAATTTGCTTGAAGATCCAAATACCATCATCATCAATCAATGTCTAAGTCAAGCATCAAATAATATAAAAACCATCTTCATGCTTCAAGCCCATAGCGGACGGAACTAATCCGTTTCTTTACCCAAAATAAAGGAATCATGGGCCTCGCTCAGGGTTGGGCCCATAATTTGGCTCTCCCCTAACTCTCTTGAATGTTTCGTTCACTTTTACTTATCAACTTTATTACTACTATATTTTTACTTTTAGTATATAAAGAAAAAATATATCATTTAATATGGATACGGTGACAAAATACAGGACAAGTAAAAGTGAATGGGGAGAACTTTCCCGAGAGCAAATTAGGTACTATTAACATGTAAAATGGAGGGAAAAGGAAACATAGACAAAAGATAGTCTGTTTTTTCTTTCTTCTTGAACTTGTCTTCTTCCTTAGTAATATACCCCCTTTGCGGGGTTGGAGCTACCTGTATTGAAGAGGTTCAATTGAATTTATTTTTTTAATCATTCGTGCAAATATAATAAAGTTAATATACTTTTTTGTGTGTATGTATAATCACCCCTAACATAACGAAACTTATAGTATAGTGCCAAAAATAACTCAATTTATTTTCGGTTGCAATTTTGAATCCGAATGTGGCATGATTTGAATTTCGTTAGAGCCAAAAGAAGTGCAACCAAATAATGGCATCTATAAATAATATAGTTTTTTCCCATGTCTAGTATCAATGGTGATGGGGATGGGGGGGACCAGAACTCATCATGTATGTGTAGCTACCCATACTAGTCAATTTTGTGATTGATACTTTGATTGCTGTAGCTACTATTATCAGCAGCACCAAGTCAGTTGAGTCACCATTGTGCTGATTTACTTGTCACACGACACTACATGTACTATTAGCAACATGTTTCTATGTCAACAGTGACATCTTCAACCTATTGGCTACAAATGAAAGTAGATCAATTTCCAAGTTGCTATTATTTGATAAGGCAAAAAACATTTTCAATCCTCATGTAATTGGAATCGTCTATTATATAGATTCTTAATATTAGAGCTTAAAAGCTTTTGCAATTTTATGCTTAGACATATATATATATATATATATATATATATAAAATAAAAGAGACAACACTTAGGAGGAACCAAAATCTTGTCGAGTGATTCATATAATGAAATTGTTTGAAGGTATACATAGGACAAACAAAAATTTGAAATGAATTTCATGTGACTAAAACATTCATTGTGGACATATTGGAAGGGTAGGTTATCAATGAGTTGTCCTGCTACTTGCTTCTCAGAAGGCATGTTAACCCTGTTTCCCTTTTAAAAAGTTGGTAAAGAAGATATATGCATGCCATGGAACCCCTCCTTTCACTTATACCCTTTAATCATCAATCTAAATTTGATCGCGTACGTTTTTAAGAATTGACAACAACAAAATACCCTGTATAATCCCCCACTAAGTGGGGTTTGAGGAGGGTAGAGTATATGCAGAAGTACCATAAGTATAAGAAATAGCATATAGTAACAAATGGTAACTACAACAACATAATATGATAGTCAAAGAACAAGACAACAAATAAGAACAAAAATCAAAGGACCAGAAACTACAAGAGCAATACTACAACTACCAGTAGAATAGACCTCAATAGAAAATCGGATAGTAATGTCAATAGTCGAGTGAGTTCAGTAGTTTCTCATATATAAAATTATTGTCTCTACAGATATAGTATCATGGAGCAGAAGACAATTGTTCAAGCAGCTGAAAGCTTTGCCGCGATGACTGATGAGGATGGCCTTTTTCTCTGAAGACCTTTCTCTTCCTTTTCAGCTAGTAATCACTTCGATTTTGTAAGATATTTAAACGATATAGATGGTAAACATCTTCTCTGATCTTTGGCTTCAAATACTTGAGACTTGTTACTTTATGATCAGTTAAGTATGTTAGATAATCTGATTCCCTAAGTTGAATACTAAGATACTTTATATATTCTCTTAGGTGAAATGCTTAAAAGTCTCAGTCCTTCTGTATAAAACACAACAAAAAGACAGCAATCCTCAGAGGTGAAAAAAGATACTAAGGACCCTTTTATTATAGATACTCATCTCAAACACTTTATACAAAAAGGAAAACTTTCAAACTTGGAACGACACTCGTCCTCCTCTTGCATCCTTCTTTTTACAAGACCTTTCATGTGCCTTCTCCTATATCAAGTTCACAGGATCACCAAACTCTTGGTGTTCCTCACTTGATTAAAAGCTTAAGGCTTTACAAGCGATGCAAGCTATTTTAATGCAGGATCCTCAAACAGAACGACTCAATCTTGACTAACTTCTTTTGGAGCAGAGGTGCTTATTAACTCTATGCTGCCAGAGAGAGCTGCTTCGATATCTTTGGCTTCAGCAGAATCAGCATACTTAAGGAATTGGTCAATATCTTTGCTGCCAGTTCGTCTATGATGATACCATCGTCTATGCGTTTTAGGCTTTCTTTCACTAATTGCAATAGAAATGTCATTTGGAAAGAGGTCTCTTTGAACAAAGGCATGAATGATGGTTGTCACAAGCAGTCCCGTCACTGTGAATGTAGAAAGGGTGCAAAGTATGACAACCAGGCACTTTGTCACAACCGTGTTAACCATGATTGAGTATTTGATCGTGGCAATAGCAGCTCCAGTCATTGGAAAAGTGTAAGCCCACCAAGCCAATGAGAACCTGAAGCCTCGGAAGAAATTAATCCGAACAGCCTGTAAATGAATAAGAAAAACACAAAGGAAATGGATCAGCTTGCTGTCATGACATAACTCAAGAAGAGGCTCCAAATATTTTTGTAAAGAGAGTAATATTTACCAGTGAGAAGTAAAGGAACAAGGCAATGAAGTACGCGATCCGTGCACCAAAATCAAAGGACTCTTGGATATTTGCCCATGCCATAGAAGCAACACTAGGGGCAGCAACAAATAGAAAGAACACAGGATGTAGCTCCTTTGGAAGTGTCTCATTTGTTGGAAGTCTTTGGTAGAGAGTTACAAACAGAACAGTGTAATGAGCCAATCCAACAGCAAAGAAGAAAATTGGTCCTTCTTTTAGTCCCATGGATGCACCAAGCAAGGAACCAACAAAATTTCCCACAACTGAGAGATGATTCGATGGATTGGCTACCTTTGAGAGCCTTCGTTGACCACCAGACATCCATTGTCCGTAAATCTTGAGCTCCAAACATAAGAATGGGGTCATAAGGACATACCATAAAGCATGAGGAAGGTTTTGATAGACTGAAGGTGGAAGTCCAAGTGCTAAGAATAGAAGTGCTATCCATGGAGCAAAGAAGAAGTTAACACGTATCGGGTGGTAGTACTCCCTACGAACTGCTTCAAAGTAGAAAATGATTTTCAGCGCATAAGCAAAAGTAACAATAACCATCAGGACAACAGAGATCCACCAAAGCACAAGGTTTACATCCATGCTTATGTGGAGGAATTTGGTTGAGGCAGAAGTGGCCAAGGCTTTCCACATTATAGCTTGGCTGCTAACGCCAAGAATGATACCAAACGATGAAATAGGATAACGGAGTAGAAATGGCCATGTCTTGTCCTCTGGAAGGATAATTTCCTCAGAAGCCTGTAGAGGAAAGAAATAAAACACCCAATTCACTATCTTGATTCACACAAATAGTTAAAAAGACAATCTATTACCCAAAACAGTGAACCAAAATTAATCGATAAAAGCAGGAAAAGCATACCCTTAGCTTATCAAGTTCTGGTCCCTCCAAGGCATCAAAAAATCGATCCACAGGAATATTAACCGGAGTATTAGGTTCCGGTTCAGCATAGGGTTGAGAGATGGACTCTTGTTCTGTTTCCTGGTTCCTATTTCCGCGCAAATTTGATAATTGTCTCTCAAGTCTACCAGACCATGTTTTGAAGCTGTCAAATCTTTTATCCTTCGACTTGCTAATCCTAGGATGCCTAGGAAGTTCGCAGCTTGCATGAGCTCCAGCTGAAGATGCAGTAGTAGTAGTATTAGCTCTTGGCATAGGCTGAGAATAAAACTTTGTTTTCCTATCTTTTGATGTAGCAGCAGCAGAATCAGGAGCATCTATTGTCTCGTGGTTCTCAGCGAAACCAACTTTTTTCGGAGTGGGTGGCATGCTAATGGAAACTGCATGAACTCTTTCGCTCTCTCGCTCAGCAGCAGCAGCAGCAGCTTCAGATATCTATAGAAAGTATATATTTAGGCCAATGAAGTGTCACATAGTATGTTACATATCAAGGTGGAAATAAGGTCAACTATACCTCCAACTTTGTTACATGATCAACAATAAACAGAGGAAAATCTTGAAATTTTCAACAGCATAGTTGTTGCAACTATAATAGAATCACAGAATTTCAAAGATCAAGCATTTAAATTTACCTATTATCCTTGTTATGTTCCAGAAATTGATCTAATTTCTTTCGATAAATTCAAATATATGATCATCTATGTCAACGATAACATAAAAAATTATACGTCCCTCAAGAAAAATTAATACATATTATACATCAAGCTAGCTAATAGTACCACATATCCTTTATCAGTAAAAGATGCAGAGTCAATAATAACCACTAATTAAGCAGGCTGATAGTAAGTACTAGTACTATTAATTAAGATTTTAAAGAAAAAAGATTTACCATAATTGCTGAGTTTGAAGAGTTAGAATCTGGTGCAAGCGCAGACTGATTATTAATATGGTCATTCACTATGGCCTCAAAATCATGATCCATTTCAGAACTGATGAATCTGATAAGTGATGGAAGTCCTTCTGGAGTAGCTTCGTTTGCAGGATGAATTTGTTGATCAATTGTTCCCATCTTTATTTAATACGCCTGGAAGAACAGTATTATTAATTATTCGCCCTACTAAAAAGAAAAATGTTCGGTGGTTATTCTCACAGATATAAAAAAAAAAAAAAAGAGTGTTTACACAAGGAAAAAAAAATATTAGGAAGCTTCTCAGTATTTCAATGAAAATCTATTCCCCAACATGTGTTTTCTCGATGAGCTGGATGATCAAATCATATTTTATAACATAAATTTCTAATTAATTCACAATAATAAAGTGTTTATTTCTAATAGTGTGATCGATACTTTTGAGTTTTTCTATATTTAGACTTACGTACTCACACAATCAGCTCACTTAAAAGGTAATTACAAGTTCATTACACTATCGTGTATCTAACTTAAATAACAAAAATTATGCTCAACCATATGAAGAAAGAAACTTCAGCACGCATGTTTTTGACAAACGTAGACAAATTCTCAACTGCACAAACCAAAAGGAGTATCATTTATATACTTGTTCGTTTCAATTTATTTGTCCGATTATATTTTTAATCCGTTTAAGAAAAAATACTTCTTTTCCTTTTTACCACTCTTTAAAATCAATTTTCCAAATACGAGATGTTTAAAGTCAAAACCTGACACACAAATTAAAAAGTAACATTTTCAAAATAAGTATGCCATTAAAGAAAAAAATAATTAAAAAGCTAAGATTGATAACCAATAGTCTCTGGAGAGCAGGTGACCTCTCTAGATTTTGAACATCTTTCTTTGCAGACATAATGAAAAAAATAAAATAGACCAAAAAAAATCACTACTTTACCTTTCTAAAATGTTGTGTTGCTTAAATGCAGACAATGCAATAAAGTCCAATAAGAGTATGAGATTTTTATGTCAATTGCAAAGCAATTTTGAAGAGGCCAGCTACAGTATTTATATAATTATATTGATTGAAGATCTAAATTGTGGCACTCAGAAAATCTGATTTTTTTGTTTTTGTTTTGAGAGTGATGAAACAGGCAATATATATGTAGGAATAGAGTAGAATGGAGAACTTTGGAAGGACCAAAATTTATTGAGAAAAAAACTACGACTCTGCCAGCCAAAGAAAGTATAGTATAAATAGAATTAAATTAGTCATGCAATGTTCTAGGAAGCAGACATCAGTCACATCATGTGTTATTACAATTTACAGCTGCCATTTTATTTTTAAAAAAAATAATAACAATCCGTTCAACAAAACATAAATAAAACCCCATATGCGACAAGAAAGTTTAAAAAATTATTTTTTAAGTTTTGTGTACCGTTTCTATTTCAATTTATGTGAAGGTATTTAATTGAAGTTTTAAAAAAAAAACACTTTTGAGGTTTGTGTTCTGAAACATGTCATAGAACCTTAAAGGTAATATAGGAAGTTTGGAATTAAATTGTTGTTCAATACAGAAAGATATCATTCAATTTAAGACGGACTAAGAAAAAAATGGTGTCATATAAATTGGAAGGGACTAATTTCTTATAGCAGTCTGGTATATGGTAATCTGATAAATACAATAAAATTATACTAAAAAGATTTTTTTCTTCATTTTTTAAAATTGGGGGTAAAGGATTTTAAGGAGAATCGTACGCTCACCAACAAAATAAAAATTCAGGTAGTCAACTAATTCAACTACTATTATTTTCCTATTTTTATTTTATTTTATCGATGTATATAAATTAGATTATTTAAATATAATAGTAGGTGAATATAACAAGTACAACTTGAATATTTGTCCTCCATTGACTGGAGAATAGGTTTGACTTCAAAATATTTGCCAACTAACAAATAAGCGGAGCAACGTATATAATTAGTAAGGCATGGAGTTGGACAAAAATGTATAGGCATTTTCAACATTTCTAACAGATTGGTACTACTATTAAATTAAGGAACAATTTTGCCACCTTTTGAAAGATTACTACAAGATAGAGACAAAGAAACAACAACTATGATTCAGAGGTGGATTTAAAACTTTCAATTTATGGATTTTAAGTTTTTTCTTTTAAAAAAAAATATTACTGAACATATTAAATTCTAACTAAATTATTTATATATTTTTTGTGAATTGTTCAAAACAAATCAAAAGTCATGGCTAAAATTATTGAATTTGACGAATACTATTTTAGCTGGAACTTTAATTCCGAGAGCGCTAAAATCAAACACACACAAATAAATCACGAACCATCAGTTCCAATTGCGATTTGTCTACGTGAATCATTTCAACCTAACCCTAAAATACTAGATAAAATTTAGCTAGTCTAAAATTTGGCGAAAAGATAACGATTAATGAGAAAAATAAAACTGAAAAAGACAGCTCAAAAAATTAATACTGTATTACGGCAGCTTTTATTATTTTGAATACTATTTTATTTTGGCAAGTAAACTAATTAAGCATACAGGTCTGGTAATTACCTCATTTTTTTTTGTACTTGTTAGAACATGAGACATCGGAGGTTCTTGACAAAAAACAGGAAATAAATAAATTATATTCCATAGTTCTCCAAATAAACTAGCTTACTATTAACGTCACATAATCATCAAAGATTTAACATAATAAATATAATAAAGAACAACGGAAGCAATAGGTGACAACAAAAACAACCTGTGACAAATTAATATTACAAGATATTTTCCCTTCCATGAAAAATATTATAGGTCTATATCAATGCTCAATTAATGTAACAAATTTGTCAACCTGTATTAATTGAAAACTATAGTGTAAGAAAAAAAATTCAAATTTAAATTGTAGAAATTTTTTCATTACCTCAGAAAAAATAGACTAGCCCACGAGTAGATTTAAGCATAAAGGAATATCTTACCGTGAATTGAGGAGAATCTTAGAAACTTATACACGGAAATTAAAGAATGGACAAACAAGTGTATTGGTGGGTCAAACATGTTATACACAAAGAGATTATATACACACATAGAGAGTCCCCACTGTACAGCAATGAAGAGTACTATTCACTTATTAAAAAAAATGTATTGAAGTTGATCACCCACCAAATAACAATATGGTCCCTACCCGAGTAATTTCCCTAGACAGTCACCTATGTTTGAAAAATTATCTTGGAATATCACTTAGGTTTGTTTTATGACCACAATATCACCTAATTTTACCTTTTTTCCTCAAAATATATTTGCACAAAAAAAACATTATATCGCTCCTAATAGGATGTCATGTCACATTATTCCTTTTTCATTATTAACATTTTTTTAAAAACATTTTAGACAACCCATATTACCTAGTAAAAAAAAATTACATAGCCCAAAAATTTCTACCCTAGTTCTAGGGAATTAGGCGGCAAATTCAAATATGAGCTTCTCCGATTCTTCAAGAAAATATATGGCTTCTTCCGATTTTTCAAGCGAGATAATATTTTTTATATGGGCACTAATGGGCAATAGCACCTTTTTGTTGAGTCCGGAGTCAAAAGTGCAACTTTTTTTCTTTAAAAAACAAAAACGGCACATCAAAAAACAAATTAACCAAAAGGGTAATATCGCTCCTGATGGAGCGATTTTGTTTTGACAAAAATTGACGCTGCTCCGCTAAAAGAAATAAAAATCGCTGTCGATTTTCTCAAAAAAATATTTTTTTCTTTAAAATCGTTGCTATAACAGCGTTTTTATATAAAAAAAATTAAAAGCAAAATCGCTGCTATAGCAGCGATTTTGTTTAAGAAATTTTAAAAAAAGTTTTGAAGTTAAATCGCTGCTATAGCAGTGATTCTGTTTAAGAAATTATTTTTAAAAAGAAAAAAAAATTCTACCCTTGCAGAGAATTTAATTAAAATTAAAACTAAAGCCAGTGATTTTCATAAAAAGCTTTTTTTTTAAAAATCTTTACCCTTTCAGCGATTTAAATGAAAATTAAAAAAAAAAATTAAAACTGAAAATCGCTGGTTCGGCAGCGATTTTTTCTTCAAAAAACTTGTTTTTTTTAAATGGCTGCAGCGGGAAATTTATGTAATTTAAAACTTGTTCTTTATGCTTTTTTTTAATTCCTTAACAAAAAATCGTTGCTATAGCAGCGATTTCACTTTTAATTTTTTTTTTTTATAAAAACGCTGCTATAGCAGCGATTTTTATTTCTTTTAACGGAATGGCGTCAATTTTTGTCAAAAGAAAATCGATCCGTCAGGAGGAATTTTGCCCTTTTTGTTTTTTGAAGGAAAAAAATGACCCTTTTAGCTTCGGACTCCCTTTTTGTTGATTTAATTCATTAGAGTAATAAGGTAACCATATTGTCAAACTACAAAGGATATAATGTTTTTAAAGAATAATAAAAAATGTTAATAATAAAAAAGGAATTAAAAAAATGTTAATAATAAAAAAGGAATAATGTGACATGGCATCCTATTAGGAGAGAGATAATATTTTTTTTGTGTCAAGTATATTTTGAGGAAAAGAGGTAAAGTTGGGTGATATTGTGGTCCTAAAACAAACATAAGTGATATTCCTATGTAATTTCCCAAACATGGGTGACTATCCAGGGAAATTACTCCCCACAAGGATTGTGGTGGAGTGGTAAACACTCTTTCGTTTTTAATTAAAGATCTCAAGTTTGATTCTCTCTGAATATGGAATCGTCTCTGTTAGGGATGACTTTACCCTCAATGTGGGACATTTCAGTGCAAATTTGGATTTAATTGAGCTCCAATCTAATTATTGAACACCGAATGGAAAACAAAAAAAAGGGATATGGTCCCTCAACTCTCACGATTAATTTCACCTTATTATGATTGTTTTGGAAAGAGATCCAAGCCGGAAAGTAGAAAATAAAAATAATTTTCTTTGAATATAAAATTTATCAATCATAAAAAAAAAGAGTGTAGACACATGAAGATAGTAGTAGATTCCTCATACAATTCTTATAAGAAAAAAAATGTACAAAAATTGGTTGAAGAATCGACTAAGAAAAGACGAAATTGGTCGAAGAATCGACGGAAAAGTTGAGAGAAATTGGTCGAAGAATCGAAGTAGTTTACATATGATAAACTAGGGTTTTAGTTTGATGAACGAAAGACTCGAGAGAAATGGGGATTTTTTTTTGGTTTTTAGATAGATTAGTTATTCTGAGTAATGGGTGTATCGAGTGGGTTAAACGGGTGATGGACGGGTATTTGAATTTGGGTTAATTAATTGGTTAAATCGGATTGAGCTATAGGATTGTGCCATGTGTACCTAATAAGTCTTTTGTTAGAGTGAAGGGCAAATATGCTCTGATTTTTAGACAGCAGGGGTACCAATGTCCGAAATATATGACGAAGGGTATCTGTATACCATTTACGATAGTTCGGGGGTATATTTATCCTTTTCCCTTTTCTTAATAGGTGTACCAAATTAAAATTTGACTAGTAAATTAGGCTGGAGGGAGTAAAATGTTTAAAGTGCCTCAATGTTGCACAAATCTTAAATGGGAAAATTGTTCTTTTTTTCAAATATTTATATTTTTTGTTACATTACTAGTTTCAATTGTTTTCATGTTAAATGCATGTTAAAAAATAATTCAATATGAAATATTTTTTTCCAACTTTTGTTCAAATACTATTATTTTGCAATATCATATATGTTATATGTCTTTACTTGAGTTGAGCAAGGATCTATCAAAAATAATCTTTTTATTCTTACAAAATAAAAATAAATTTTTGTATATATACAGTACCCTCTTCACACCCGACTTGTAGAATTATACTGAATATATTATTATTATTGTTTATATATATATATAAGTACAAGTAAACTAGAACGGAGGGAGTATTTGAACCTTAGTCTTTAACTTTCAAATATTTCAAGAATAATATTGCAATTAATTCTTCTTAAAAGAACACTTTTTTTCTATCAAAAGAAGTCATAAATAAAATCGTCATCTAGATCTAGTGAGAAATCAGCCTCTTGTCATCACATTTTTAAGGTGTGTTAAAATTCTCTTCTTCTTTTTTTCAACGCGGACTAAGCATGTTTTTGGCATCAGATCAATTTGCTTGAAACTACGTACGTCAAAAAAATGTGGACTTGTCTAATAATGTTAGGAATGAAGCGTTCACATTGTTCCACATGAAAGAAAAGACGTCATACAAATTAAGCATAAAAAAACAGGAATATAATATATTTCTCTCTCTGTTTCAATTTATATGATACATTTTATTTTTCGAGAGTCAAACACTTTAAGTTTGACCAAGAATATGCGCATGAAATCTTCAACTTTTATGAAATAAAATTTATATATTTGTATACTACGTAAAAGTATTTCAAGTCATAATAATTGATAATCTAAAATATTTTAAAAAATATATGATAAAAAATAGACTTGTTTAAATCTCGAAATCTGAAATATGTCACGTTAGAACGGAGGGTATATAATATAATCCAAGTGGATCCAATAGAAGGTGTTTAATTTGTTGAAACCTAGGAAGCGCACTTGAGTGCAATTTGTTTACGTACGACATAATAAAGCGTGTCCAAAACGGGTGCATGCCTATAGAGAGAGAGCAAGTGGAATAAAGGGTCGACGTACATTGAGTAGGTTTAGTGGAATTCATAGTGGAAACTAGAAACAAAGTGGTGGCAAGAAAGGAAAATATATATAATGAAGCAAGTGAAAATTTGCACCAGTATAAATATTCTCTGTGGTGGTTAATGAAGCAAGTGAAAATTTTAAAAATGAGTTATTTGATATTTATATCGATAATATATCTGTATAGCATAATGTAAAATAATACTATAAAATCTCATTATAATTATAATATTTGTTTGAAAATTCCTGGATTGTTATACTAATAAGGCATTATTGTTATATATGTATACTACATTTGACGTTTGGTTTTGATTTAGTTGTTATAACAAAAGTACAAAAAAAATAATTAATAATTTTGTGTACCGAGAAGAAGGAAATGTACTTATTCACCAATTTAACCAAAAATAAATAAATAGAAAGAGTATGATGAATGTAAAAAAGGTAAATATTTTGGTAGTCTTTTCTCTTGAAGTTATGAACATAATTGATTGATATTGTTTAAATACAATTTTTCCTTTTAGATATTTGTATTTGAAAATTTTCATGTACATGACATCGATGTTCATGATTGTCATAAGTGTTTCAATATTTTATTTTTATACATAATATTTTTCTTAATATAATATAAAAAAAAATAATTCTAGAGAAAATCAAATTATCATAATAATATGTTATCATAACAAGATTTAAGCAAGTAAATTATAAAGGGATAATTTTATGAAGAGGGTAACACTATAATTATTCTCACTGCTATTATAGGTAAAATGTTATTATAGAGAAGTAAAATACAACATGAAAAATTAATTCTAGAGAAAATTATATTATCATAATAATATGTTATTATAATGAATGACTGATCTAACAATTTTTTACGGTAGGATTGAATGAATATGCACGCTACCACATTATCAAAAATGATGAAAAAGGACAGAATACATCTAACACCTTAAAGCTGTGTTATATGAATTTATCATTTGTTTTAACACACTCATCAAAATGTTGTACGATTACATCATATATATATTATTGTTTTAGGTACACTAAACTTTGGTAAAATTTGCAATTAGTATCATTATTAAACACTGTCGCTCAAATCTAGATTGGATTCTACTTTATTTTGAGCACCATGTAACATAATTAAACAACTCGATAACCTAATAGTATTACGTGGTAAACACTAATTATAGCGGATTAAAAGCGGATCTCGAGAATAGTTTATGTATTCATAAGGACTCAATTAGCTTCTCTATAGATTTTGTGTTTCTATAAAAAAAAAAAAGTCATAATATATATATGACTTTGAATCCAATTATTTATGATATCATAAATTTTAAATCCTAGATCCACCTCTGAAGTCCGAGCAGAGGATATTGCTTCTAGTGACAGGAGAAAAAGTAGTCATTGTCTAAGAATTGAAATAAAGGGAACAACACATATTTCCAAAGCGGAAAGCGAACTCCACTATACTTTATATAGAATGACGAATTACAAGCTGCTCATTGCAATGAGTTGGTTGTAGACATATATAGCAGAAAAGCTGGAGATTCAATTCAAATAAATCCACCATTTTTGAGTCACAAAATTAGTTCTTTTTTAAATAAAATCAAAATAAACTTATGTGGATACTTGTAATAAGTGGAATTCTGACTCTGAATATGCCCACCACATAGGAATTGGTCCAATCTTTTTTCAGAATTTGGTGCCTAATTTTTGTGTTTCTTTGTTTGGAACTTGGTGTCTTCGGATATACATGTATCTCGGATACGTATGGTCAAAATTAGTTGTAATTTATTCTAGATACAATATATCCAAATAAATTTACTTATATATATAGTGTGATTTGCATGTATTAGGGATATATATGAATTTCACTCGCATCCTCCTAGTGGCGGAGCTAGAAATTTCAGGAATTTCACGAAGGGTATAAAAAAAAAGGTGAAAAAATGTTGCTAGTGAGATTCAAACACATGAGCATTTAGGGCTCTTTCAAGGCATTTAAATCCACTAGGCTACAACACCTTATTCTGTCAAGTGTGTCCAAAATTTGTTATTTAATCACTCCGTGTATTATTTTACTTATAAATACGATATTATTTTTCGACGAAGGGTGTCCAATTGTAGCTACGCCCCTGCCTCCTTCCCAATCTCGCTCGTCTCTCTCCCTATTTTTATGTATCTAATAGAAAAAGTTATATGTATCTAAGTATATTTTTTTCAATATATGGTAAGAAACTCGTAATTAGTGAAAAAATACATAATATTTTAAAAGTATAAGTAATAATAGTATATATGATAGTAAAATATACCTAATTACGTAGATTTTCTTCTTTTTTTAATGTTTTTTTTTTTGTGTGTGTGTGGGGTGACCGGAAAATACCTAAAATTAAAGTTGGTCACAACACATGCAGTTGACAAAATTTTGCTCTCGTCCACCAAAGACAAATAAAATCCACTTTACCCTTTTGTCTTTTATCTTCATTTTCTAAGATTATCTTTTTAGTGCTTAAAGATCTGATGTAAATTATTTTATTGGTGAAATAAAAAAATCATCCTTTTAGTATGTTTATCTTAAACTAAATTTTCCCCGAAAAAGGTTATAATCGAACAAGTGGGATCGAGAAAATGACTTTATAACATTTACGTATCACAAGTCATTTTTATAGTAATTGATTTTTGAAAAAATATTTCTACAAAATAGCAATATATTAATTTGGCTAAACTTTTAAAGAGTATTGCGAGAAGCTCATTTTTAAGCCTCTGAAAAAGAATTTCTATGACAATGCTTGAAAATACTTTTAAAATTATCTTGATCGTCACCTTAATTAATCTTGAATCTCATAAAAGAGGAATCTTGCCGCCCTAAAGCATCGTACCATTATTGGAATTGGAATCGGCCAGGCCTTTAAGGCTTCTATCTCCTCTCTTGTTGATTTTCTTTGTTTTGTCACCTCGCTTCGTTTGACTTTCAACTATGAAATATTTTAAAACTTCTTAAGAACTTAGATAAACAAACTATAAAATATCATATACCTATATACTCGCTAGCTAGACAACAAACGTTTAGAAAAAAAGAAGGTAACAAGTAGTACACGTTACAATTATTTAGCGGAAATAATATAATTGTTGTTATATTATATTAAGTACTGATAATAATAAATATGAAAATTTATAACAAATACTCTATATAAATTTCGTTAAAAACTTTAGCGACTCAAGATGCCATGACATTAACACAATTATTGATAAATATTTTCCGGCAATAAATATTACCCTTAAAAGAAAAATAAATGTATTACCACTAAATATATTTTTGTTATAATAACAATAGTTTTTTTTTAGGTAAAACATTTTTCAAATAATCCTATTTTATGAAATTACTTTTATGTCATATTCAACTTAAACTTAAACGGGCAAGATAAAAGTTTTTAGGTAAGTTATTTATTGATACATAAATTGAATACTAAGAGAGACTAAGGAGGCGTCGTATCTTTTTTGATATATTATTTTTTATTTGGTGTCGGATATTTACTTTTGAAGTAAAATGCCCCTATCAAAAAGGACTTCATATCCAACATTGAAATCCCATATTTTGGATTAAAAATGTGGAAGTACTTATCATTTATCACAACTTTAATGAAGTAATTAGATGACGTCTATTTGATAGTATTGGGAGAAATAATCTCCTCCTTTAATTGTACACAAATTTTGTTGGCAAGGTAAGAGTCGTTACTATAGTTTTTCTACTTATCTCGTTAAGTTATTCACAACTATAAACGATGAGCCAAGTCACACATTTTCATCTTGTGCGAACTGCGAAGGGTTTTTCTTCTACTTTTGCAACTAATTAAAGTAATTTGAGATTTCTGGGTTTAGTTCTAGTCCCCCATAGAGGTGCTTTAGAAAGGTAGATACAATAATTTTGATAGTTATTGCTACCTTAATTTATTCTATAAAAGCACATATTGTGTGTACACAAAAAAAAAAAATCACCCCTCTCTAGAATTTTTTGTTTTTTTCTACTCAAATTTACAATTTTAGAATTGGAGGTGGATGGTGTTGACTATCCGAGCAATCCAATGATGCACAATCTAATTAGTGTAGATATTGGAGTCCGCAATGAAAACAATTTTTTCACCAAAAGAGTTAATCATCTACTTATAGGGTAAAAATCATGGGCAAATCACATAAATCCCACTAGTTTAGGTCTTAATTATTAAGATTCCCAATAGTTTCAAATATTACTTCCTCTGCCATATTTTATGATTAGGATACATGAGTCTGAATCCATGAGATACATGTATCTGTCGAATTTTAAAATTGAGATACAAAATTTATTTATTTAAATTAATTGGTTGTAACTTATTTCCTTAATTAGAGGAGTAATTGAGGATTTTCAAA
>JAJOOE010011332.1:0-37941 GCA_036250405.1 Solanum raphanifolium
AAGAATAATAATAAGAATAATAATAATAATATAATAATAATAATAAGAATAATATAATATAATAATAAGAATAATATAATATAATAATAATAATAATAATATAATAATAACAATAATAATAATAACAATAATAACAATAACAATAATAATAATAAAATAATAATAATAATAATAATAATAATAATAATAATAATAATAATAGATGTTAGGGTTAATTCAATATGGGCAATTTGGGAATTGTATAAAAGAATTAAGGGCAAAAAGGTAATATACTTGGTCAACATAAAAGGGCTTTTAAGTTAAAAAAAAAAAAAAGCTCCCCCCACCTAGCTTTTGGCTTTTGGCTTAAAATAAGTCATTTCTGACTTAAAATAAGTCACTTTGATAATTGCCAAACACTCTAATAAGTCAAAAACTGGCTTTTAAGCCAGTTTGACCAACTTAAAAGCCCATCCAAACAGGCTCTTATTCACATTTTATTGTTGAACTTTTATTTGGTCTCAACCTAGATGCGTAACCGCATTCTTGGTTTTGATATTCAATAGCTTCGAAGCATAACTGCTTTATTCTCTCGTATGCGTTACCTAATATTCTATGTCTCACATCTTGTTTTAAATTAAATAAAATATTTATTAGAATAATTTTACCAAGGTGTGTGTAATGACCCGGATTGTCATTTTTAGAAATTTACATAAAATTACCGTTTTTACCCCTCTAAATAGTTGACTCGAGTAATTTTTGATTAGTCGGTGAAGTTGATTTGAAAATTTTGAATTATTCGATAACTACAGTTATTTAATTGATGGGTATATATTAAATAATTTATTTATTTAGTTAGTGGTTAATGGGTCAATGCCATAATATATTTTAATACCCTAACTATTTGACCCATGTTAACATAAGTTAGTAGGGTTTTTATGTTGGTAAACGACAAATTAACGAGAACAAAAGTAGCTTCCGGGAAAGAATACTACGGCGGCACAATCTAAGGGGACGACAAAACGTTCAGGTAATCATAATTATTAACCACGCCTATCTTTGTGTTGTGCATATGAGTAGGCGTCCTAATATTAGTATTAAAATGTGGGACTCCTGTGAATGAAAAACAAACCAGAAATAAAAATCGAAGGTATATAGGTTTGACGTTCTGAACTTGGGATTATAAATATGTGTAAGTATTATGGTCCAATCATTGGATAATGATTACTCATAATCATTGGACCATGATTAGGATTATTAGTAGTGGGATAAGGAATATGGATTGAAACATTGAAAATAGGTTGTTTCAGCAGGTAGTTTTGTAGTCCGCCACTGGTGTGCTGAGTAGTTAGTTTCGGCTTTAATTATTTTCATTTAATTATCACATTATGATTCAAGTTTTGATATACTGAGATATATAATTAAATAGTGGGTGTATTGTGATATATAAAGATCATTAAAATTATGTTATTTGGAGATATTGACACTAAACCCTATACTTGGAATTTGGAAAATATGAGAGTTGACATGTTAGCAAGATAAGGAAATTGATTATAAATTTGAGTGACTTTTTGGGTCTAGGCTACACCTATAGTAATATTGGTGTTGTTAGTTTCGAAATCTTATTGTGATTATTAATGTGAATAGATCGCTTTGAGTTAGAAGTACAACGAAAAGGGAAGACTCAAGTCCCAGAGTGATTGTTCAACTATTTGAGGCAAGTGGATTTCTAAACCCTTATTAAGTGTATGGAATTCGTGTATTTCCTTGAAATATGTGTTTGGGGGTAATGAGACTTGGTGATGGGTTGACTTGTCCACATTGATTAATTCTAATGATGAAAAAGGGGTAATAAAAGGCAATGTGATTAATTATTTGTGTGCGATGTGTTAAGAATGGTTTGAAATGCTTGTTGAATCATTGTTGATGTTGTATCATGAATGTGTTGTTGTAAATTATGCAATGTTATGAAAATGGTCATCTCCTCATTATTTGTGTGAACATGTCATTTGTATTGTTCTGAGACATGGTTGTGACAAGTGTTATGTTCATTGAGAAAGAATAAGAAATTAAAAAGGATGTACCATTTCGAGGGACGTGTCGCGCGCCGCGACGGATACTATATTTCGAGGGACGTATCGCCCGCCGTGATGGTTACTATTATCGAGGGTCGTATCGCGCGCCGCAATGGATGCATGGACAGATATGTCCCCCATGGGTCCCGGACTGAGAAACAGCGGGTGTGTATCACTAGGTCAGACATG
Organism: Solanum raphanifolium; assembly: GCA_036250405.1. Lineage (NCBI taxonomy): Eukaryota > Viridiplantae > Streptophyta > Magnoliopsida > Solanales > Solanaceae > Solanum > Solanum raphanifolium. Next base: position 2,244 of record JAJOOE010011332.1, read on the forward strand.
CATCACTATACTTGACATTGCATTACCTTGCATTGCACATATTTATCATTAGTGAACTTGATATTGTGTTTTGCTGATCTTGTGAGTGCCTTTCTGTGGAAATTTGATTGATGAATATTGAGCTTGTTGTTGAGGATATGTAATTGTTAGAGTGTTGTTGTTGAGTAGTGTGCTATGTGAATTATGAACTGTTAGGTTGGGTTGGTTTTAAGCAGGTTGTAGTTGTGGAGGTTGTAATTGATGAATATTGAGCTTGTTGTTGAGAATATGTGATTGTTAGAATGTTGTTGTTGAGATATGCGCTTGTAAATTGTGAACTGTTACGTTAGCTGGTTTTATGCAGGTTGTAGTTGTGGAGGTTCGGTTGGGGTGTAAGGAGTACCCGTATTATATCCCCTTAACTTGTGTTTAGAGGTTTACTTGCTGAGTACCGTGTTGTTTGGTACTCACCCCTTGCTACTACATTTTTTTTTGTAGGTTACTAGCCCGGACCTTTGTAATATTTTCTCTTCTCCTTGTCTGAGGCTTCTTGTGGAGGTTTGTGAGGTAGCTGCCTTGTCATTTCAGCAGACCTTCTTACTTCTATTTATGATCTTGTTCTATTCTAGAAACAGGGTCATTTGAGACTTGTGTTTTTCTTTTAAATCAATTGTAATATTTTAGAGGCTTGTACACGTGACAACCAGGTTTTGGGGTATTTTAAAGTTGATTATAGATTTTTTCGCATTTATTGTAATGATTGAGTTTTAGGCTGACTTGTCTTGGTGGGATAAGACGAGTGCCATCACGTCCATTTTTGGGTCGTGACAGTGTGTCACCACATCCTTGAATTTCGTTTAAATGTTTTAAAAAAGATGTGTAACCACATTCTTAATCGAAATAATTTCCTTTTTAATGTGTCTAAAATTTTGTCTAACGTTAAAAAAAATATTTATTCCTTATAAAGATAAAATCAAATAAAGTAAAATAAATCTACACTTCTAGAATATAATATGCAATTTTGGATTATTTCTATATATATATATTTTTATTACTTTGCAAGTTAACGTCGAAATTAGACATCAACTTTTCTAATGTCATAAAATAATAATGAATGGTTAAAATAAATCTCATTTTTTGTTTGATAAAATAATATAAAAATAATTTATTTATTTTTGAGCCTAACAATCTTTACTTTTTCGTTATTGCATCTCACTCAAACAAGAATAACACGATGACCTGTTTAGTTTTAAGAGATCACCACTAACAAATAAAATTGAGTAAATAAAATAATCACCAATTAAAGCTACCTTCATTCATTATACAAAAATATAACACTTAACCCATTCTTCATTTCAATCAAATTATGAATAAATTAAAAATATAAGAAAAATTATCATCGAATTACATCAAATTCCATAAATAAATTAAAGAGATAAGGTAAAGTTGAACCTTAAACGAAAAGAATAAGTATCATAAAATCTTGACCGAACCACGATTAGAATGTTCACAATTTTCGGTGTGGATGTGTGTTGTGTTTATATAAAAGTAATGAAAAAAGGAAATAAAGAGATGAATATATTTGTGGGTATGTTACAGATTGTTTTTTTTTTCCGTAGGTGTGTATTTGGGGAGAAAAGAATGTTTTTTTTTTTTTTGTGTGTTGCTTTTCTTGGTATTGCTGGTCGTATTTTGGAGTGTTGTTGGTGTGTATATTGTGTTTAGGAGTAGTGTATGTGTGTGTTTAGGATAGTTTTTGGATTGTTTTTTTTTTGTTGTTGTTGCTATATAGGGTGTGTTGCTAATTAGTAGTAGTGTGTGGTATGTGTGTGTGTTGTAGTGGTGTATATAGTGTAGGGGTGAGTTGATGTGCTGTGGGTGTAAGTGGGGAGTGTACGAGAGGTATGGGATATGGGGGAATGGGGAGTGGAAGAGAGGTTTAAGGGGTGGGTAATGGGTAGTTTAGGTTATTTTTTATTTTATTTTATAAATTACATATATATAAAAATCAAATTATTATTTTGAACTAAAAAGTTAAATAACCAATTTGAAAAAGATAATTAAGAAATACTAGCTTATTTATTAATCTAAATTAAAAGAACACATATTTTTGTAAATTTTCATTTCTTTTTAAACAATTGAAAATAATTTTTTTATCTAAAACATGATTCTATTTTTGTTGTTTTCAAATCTTTTAAAATAAAGTTAATAAAATAAGGTAGAAGTCAAAATATTTAATTATATTTTTATAAAATATTTAAGCTGTAAAAAGGGTGTAAAACTTAAGTTCGGTCAAAAATTACGTGTCTACAACGATCCTCCGTAAAAGGTGTCAATGGTATGAGGCACAAAGCCAAGATTGAACCTTTATCCTTATGGTCATGTTGATTTGGACTTCTTACCGCAAACTGACGAGGAGAATGCCCCCTTTGTTGAGCTAGATGTAGAAGAATCACTTAGAGATGAGACTAATTTCACATGCTTCTTTACTCGTTGGCTTTGCAAATACGTGCTTCCGAACAAGAAAGTCAACTATGTGTCTGCTAGCGTTTTTAAAGTTGTGAGCTTCACTACTAAGAAACTATGAAAAAAGGCGGAAAAAAGCGACGGACTGCATCAATTTTTGGTCAAAATCGATGGAAAAGCAAGGTAGTCCAGTTCATCGCTTTTTTCTTGATGCTTTTCAAAAAGCGACGGACGGCGTCGCAAAAAAGCGACGGACAATGTCCTTTTTGTTTTTTCTTTAAATTTACTTTCTTGAATAATAAGACATCGTTCGTCACTTTTATTGATTTTTAAATTCTAAAAAGTGACGAACAAAACGACTTTGTCCGTCAACTTTGTCATTCATGCTTTGTTGTTCAACAATCTTTTTTAGAGTAGAGTCTGAAAATGCTTCTGTAAGCTGTTCTATTTGAAACGACATATCAACTATCTGAACATCGTCAAGTGTCTCAGCTTGAAGTGACAATCCAATACCTTCGTAACTTGTCTGAAGTCGTTGTACATCATTCCGAGAGCCTAAGCCTAAACCCCTAAACCTTAAGAAACCCTAAATACAATAAACCCTAAAAACCATTTAAACCCTAACAAAACCCTAAGCTCTAAACCGTAAATCCTTAAAATATGATCATATACATGTTAGGAGTACCTATTCAATGTTGAATGTATCCTTGTCTCCTATGATGAAGTAAAATGGTGTTCTAATCATTTGTAGATGTAGACATTTTCGCAACAAGAAAGTAAATGACAAGGGTTTAACAATTAATGTCATATGGGGGATTTGTGTGAACAATTAACAACTACATATAACAAGGAGTAAGCAAGTAGAAAGGTTTTTTTTGGGAGTGTGATAAATTGAATGGCAAATTCCCTAAATGGGTGATTATTATTTACTAAAAATCGTTAAACCTCAGTGGGTAGGTTAGGATTTAGGTGCAATATCCATTTCTTAATCAGCTATCACGAATCAAGTGAGTTGTTTTGAACCTCAACAAGAAACACACAACTTAGAAGCCAATACCTTAATCAATCTACTTTGTCAAGCTAGATTTGCAGGATTGCATTTAGACCCACTTTCTCAAGCTAAATCTGCAACAACACAATCACTACAATCATCAACCAACAATTCAGGACATGTGGTTGAAGTTTCAAGCAGTGCTGCAACCATGCCCATCTCATTGGATGACGAATAAGGCACTACTGGATTACCGGTTTGGCACTATGATAGGTTGCTTCAGGCGACCAAGACTCTAGATATCGACCTGATTCAGGATGAGGCCAATGTAGCTGCACCTCATAGAAAGCCGCAAGTTGAGGTGCCACCATTGGGAGCAACTTGATAGTAGATATGGAGCAGACGCAGGGTGAGGATCTTGCCCCTCCAGCTACTACTGAGGATGCACCGGGTTCCCCATCTCTGGCCGCCAGTTAGGACCCTTGCTCCTCCAAAGTCACTCCCTCCTCAGAGTCTATTGTCGTGCCCTTAGCTCGTGTCTAGAAGTTGGAGGCCCAGAATGCCACACTACTTCAGCATGTGAAGCCATGGATGCATAGATCGATAGTAGATTCTGAGGCGCAGATGGAGCAAATAATGGACCTTATCCCAAAAATCCCAAAGCGCTAAACCCTGAAAACATAGATAAAAACCTTAACCCAAAACCCTAAATCTAAAAAAACCCTAAGACCTAAACCCTAAACACTAAGAACTGAACTTCTATCAACAAAAGAGGTTCATGTTTGATGTCAAGAAATACTTTTGGGATGAACCGTACTTATTCAGAGAATCTGTAGAGCATATCATTAGGAGATGTGTGCCTAAAGAGGAACTCAATGAAATTCTCCATGCCTGCCATGTTTCACCAGCTGGTGGTCAACATAGTGTTGTGCGTACAACTGCTAAAATTCTTCAAAGTGGTTACTACTGACCATCCCTTTACAAAGATAATGATTTGAAAGTACATATAAGGTGTGAAGACGAACTAGTCCAACACTATGATAGCCTTACATACCTGGGAAGAACAAAGTTTTGGCAAAATAGATAAAATTTCACCCTTAGTGCCTACCTTTCCCCTTTCACAAGCTTTAAAGTTTGTTAATTAACAACTAAGATAAGCAGAGGAGTAATCAAGTAGATAGGAAGAGTTGGGGATGTGATCGATTAATTTCCTATTTCTATATATGGGTGATTCTTAATTACCAAAGTTTTCTGAATATTAGTGGGAAGGCTAGGCTCTAGATTTAATAGCCATCTCTCGACCAACTACCATGAATCAAGTGAGTTCTCTCGAACCCAAACAAGTATCATACTATGAACAACCCACAACCTCAATTTCCCTACTCTCTCGAGATAGTTAGGTAGGATTGAATTAGGATTCACTCTATTGAGTTGAACCCACAAAAAACCCAATCACTACAATTATCAGTTGATAACCTTAATTCTAAAACCTCATTCTCAAGGAAGCCTAGAATACTAAACTAGAATTGCATTCTTCAACTACATTTCATAAGTTAAACCTCAATTGCCAATCAAACCCACTTCAAAAAAGTAATTAAATTAGTATTCAGTAATACATAAGCTAATTAAGGCAATTAATCACATATTCAAACCTCCAAGACTGGGGTTTTAGTCACACATCATAGAAAGTATGAATTAATACCAACTACGATTTCCATGATCTGGTTTATAAGATTTGAATCTTTACAATGCTCCAATTTCACTTCAATTCCAAAACACGATGAAAATCAACTAGAAACTTTTTCAAAACTAAGCAAAAACAAAGTTTCAGTGAAAAGCTCTTAGTCTAGCAATGATATGATGCTCTGATCTCTTTTCATAAATGAATTTCTACATGTTCATAATTAGGGCTTTGGGGACATTCGGTGGTATAAGTTGAGTGTCACCGAACATATCGGTAACTTGCGTAATGCCTTGATCCATCGTTTTTTTTGTCTTAAGGTCTCACCATTTTTGTTCAGTAATTTTAGGTGAGTCAGGTCAGGTTCTCTGACCTGATTAGCGATGCGCCTCCTATTCTTTCTTATCGCCTTTTGCGTGTGCATCTTCACTAGTGGTCCGGTAACTTTTGGCGGACTAGGATTCCTTCACCGATCCAATCAGCGACTCGCCAATGGGGATGTTTTTTTCGCTTAATTTTATTTGTTCAAGATGCTACTTGGCGAACTGCCGAGTGGCTTCAATGATCTACAACTTTGTTTTTCTTCTCTCTTTGGCTCGTTACTGTCCTTGCCTTGCTCTTTTGTCTTCCTAGCTACAAATAAACACATAAGCATCAGTTTAGAGAATAAGTTAGGCAGATGAGGACATTAAACTACAATTATCATGCCCTACATGAGTCAAATTCCCGAACTCATTAATACCCTTTCACTTAAACTTTTGCCTGTCCTCGAGTAAAGATCAAGATCAGTCAGTTCAATAGGTATGTGTACAAACAGTGTTACTCAAGACTCAACACGAGTCCACATAAGAGGTTCAAACTACATATACAATATTCAATTGTGCACTATAAGTTTCAAGTTGTGACTAACCATCATCAAATGGAACACAAGCTCACAATGCTTGCATTTTATGCAAGTTCAAGCTAAACAAATGCATTCAAATACACTCACACCACTATTGATTCCACGCTCGCACAAGTCTCATCAACAATTTAGAACATCATAATAAAAAACAACTTTCACACTCACAAGGATAAGCACACTTATGACTCTACCCATAGGCTTTCCCTTAATTTCCAATCAACATACTTTTCAGCTGACTCAAGATCACAAAGGTCTTTCAAGTCTTGTAATGGGCCTGAGTGTAAAAGTATGATCGTTTTGGTTTAGTAACTTCTACCTTCATAAAGCATTGCCTATAATTCACTTTTTCTCCTTATCTGTCACACTCAATGATGTTCACAACCCACCCTATTGGTCATTTAAGCATGACTCACTGGATACACTGTTTCCTTTGCTCCTTTCACAAGCTTTATTTCACAAACTCTTCTCTTTTTCAATCTTTTTCTATTTTCACATTTTTCTTTTTTCTCTTTTTTTTTACATGTAGGGGTTTCATCATTTTCAACATGATCCTTCAAAGGCGGATTTTTCACACAACTGATTTTCCTTCTTTTTCACCACACCTCCAACATAGGCTTTTGGCCTAAGTTGTCTATTCAAACGAACCAATACTTCATGAAGGTTATAGGTGATGGGACAAAGAGGTCAAGATTGTTCAAGTTTCTTCCAAAGAAAAGGAAAGGCCTTAATGGTGCCAAGTTAGGTTCACACTCTCACAAAGTGGCCACAAAGACGTATAATATCAATTTTTTGTTCACTCATGACAAATTGTCTATGATCATTTCAATCGCTTACATACATCACTCAATTCGACTAACGGGGCAAGTTCCAAGTATCACCAACCATATATTTCAAGACAACCTCACCACATATGGCATTTGACACAATCATCAAACAAGACCCTACAATTTTCAGCTAGGACGATCATCAGAACAGATCAACTCAACAACCATCTAGTAACAATGAGATGTTAAGAATTCACATATGATCTATGTAACTTAATTGGCCTCATTGTAGCTGCACACTCATATCGTTCCATTAAGAGCACTATTTTAGTCATCGGTGTTGATCATCACCGACACTCAAAATTGCAAGAGAACAACCACATTGAAAGGTGGTATCAAACCCTCACCCCACCAAATTGACCTAACATTGTCCTCAATGCAGAATGAAAAATAAAGAAAAAAATGACAGAAGAAAAAGTACTGAAAGAAAAAAATGGGGCTAGGAAAATTCTTCACTGTGATTCTCATCGGCGAATCATATTACAGATCGCCGAATCACTCAGCAAACCGCCGCACTGCATGTGGCTCGCCCAAAGTTGCAGAATACTGGCATTGCAAATGTGACCAAATGGCAGTAAAAGTCTAGCTCGTCAAACCCTATTTGCGCACCATCGAACGGACATGTAGCATTGTCGAATATTCCAAAACACCGACCATTTAAAAGTGATCAAAGGGCGGTAGAAGTTGGGCTCGCCAAACCTCATCGGTGCATCGTCGAGAAGACTGGCCACTTCACCAAATATTCCAAAATGATGGTCCTCCCCTCATGTGAAAAAAAGTGAGCCAAATCGAGAACACCGATCCACTCAACGGAACGCTGAAGAGGTCGTATCATCACACAAGTACATGTTCCTAGACATCCAGCACACAATAATCGAAAACAACTAAAGCTTGGGTTACCTCCCAAGAAGCTCCTTATTTAACGTCGTAGGACAACGTGGAAATGTATTCAAGCATCTTCGAAATACACCACTTCAACTACCAATATCTCAAAACATTCTCCAAAATAGAGTTTCAGATGCTGCCCATTCACCTTGAAAGTTTGTCCATCTTTACTTTCCACTTTGACTGCCCCATTTGTAAATACTCGAGTCACCTTGAATGGACCAAGCCACTTTGATTTAGGTTTACTAGGAAAAATTATCAAACGATAATTGTAAAGCAAAACAAAAATCACCAACTCAGAAATCGCGCTGAAGGATTTTGGCGTCATGCCACTTATTCATTTTCTCCTTATATAAGGCTGAGCTCTAATATTCTCTCAACAGAAATTCCTCCAACTCATGAAGTTGATTTACTCTCCCTTTCGCAGCCTTCTCCCATTTCAAATTTAGTGACTTCAAAGCCCATAAAGCCTTATGTTCACGCTGAATTGGTAGGTGACACTATTTTCCAAACAGTAATTGATAGGGTAACATACAAATTGGTGTTTTGAACTTTGTAGGATACACTCACAGAGCATCGTCCAACTTTCGAGACCAATCAGTCTATTTTGCATGCACAGTTTTTGCCAAAATACTTTTAAACTCTCAGTTTGAAACCTCAACTTGGACGCTAGTTTGTGGATGTTATGTCGTTGCAACTTTATGCTTGACCAAGTATTTTCTCAATAATAGGAAAACATCCAGTTGCAAAAATGAGACCCTCAATTACTGATGATAGCATGTGAAACACAAAATCATGCAAAAATATATCGCTTTAAGAATTGCACAACACTCTTACCCTCATTGTTAGGTAATTCCAGAGCTTCCAGCAACTTAGAAAGATAATCAACCGCCACCAAAATGTACTTGTTTCCTAAAGAGCTCACAAACGGACCCATGAAATATATTCCCCAAACATCGAACAATTCAACTTCTAGGATGGGGTTGAGAAGTAATTCATGCTCTCTTAAGACACCTCTTTGCTTTTGGCACAATATGCATTTTTCACGAAGGCATGCGCGTCTTGATATAGTGATGGCCAATAGTAGCAACTTTGAAGCACTTTTTCCGTTGTCCGTACCCCGCTATGATGTCCACCAACAAGTGAAGCATGACATGCATTGATAATTTCATTGACTTCCTCATCCAGTACCCATTGACAAATTATATGGTCTGCATATTCTCCGAATAGATACAGTTTGTCTTAAATTATTTCTTTACATCGAACAAGAACCGCTTTTGTTGGTATAAGTTCAGACCTTCAGGTATTATGCCACACACTACAATGTTTGCAAGATCAGCATACTAAGGAGTGTTGCTTTGGATACCCGCATCACTATTTCATCTAGAAATTCAGCCATAATGTCTCTTTCTTTTGGATCAATCATATTGGTTCCCAACCGCCACAAATGGTCTACCACTTAATTTTCACACCCCTTTCGATCTTTTACTTCAAAATCAAACTCTTGCAACAATAAGACCCATTTAATCAACCTTTGTATTGCATCCTTGTTGGCCATCAAGTATCTAATGGTTTCATGATCTGTATGCACCACCACTTTGGTTCCCCAAAGGTACGCTCTGAATTTTTCAAATGCATACACTACCACCAATAATTCATTCTCTATGACGGTGTAGTTCTTGTGCACCACATTCAGTGTCTTACTTTCACAATAAATTGGATGAAACGATTTCCCATTTCGTTGGCCAAGGACAGCTCCTGAAGCCACCCCACTAGCATCACACATTAGCGCAAACAGAGTACACCAATCGGGAAAAATAATGATTGGGGTTGACACCAAATTTTCTTTCAAGCATAAAAATGCCTATAGACAAGCATCATCAAAATTAAAAGTCGACTCCCTTTCTAAAAATTTGCAAAGAGGGTGAGCTATTTTTGAATAAACTTTTATGAATCTTCTGTAGAAGCCTGCATGGCCTAGAAAACTCCGGATACCTTTTATCGAGACAGGAGGGGGACGTCTGGCAATTACTTCAACGTAAGTTTGATCCACTTGCATGCCTTCTGCTAAAATTTTATGCCCCAGGACAATTCCCTCTTCTACCATGAAATGACACTTCTCCCAATTTTGAACTAGGTTAGTTTTTACACAACTTTGTAGCACCTGCCCAAGATGTTCTAGACAATCTACAAATGAATCACCAACCACTAAGAAATAATCCATGAATACTTCCGTCAAGTCTTCCACCATATCTGAGAAAATAGAGAGCATACATCGTTCGAATATTGTTAGGGCATTACATAACCCAAAAGGAATCCTTTTAAAAGCAAATGTCCCATAGAGACATGTAAATGTAGTCTTCTATTGGTATTCTGATGCAATTGAAATCTGGTTGTATCTGGAATATCCATCCAAAAAGCAATACAACCAATGCCCTATAAGCCTATCAAGCATTTGGTCCGTAAACGACATTGAGAAATGATCTTTCTCGGTCCATGCATTTAATTTCTGGTAATCCATGCATACCCGTCAGCCATTAACCGGTCTCATAGGGACAAGTTCACCTTTTTCATTTGGAACTACCGTGATTCGTTCTTTCTTTGGTACACATAGCACGGGACTCACACATTTTCTGTCGACAATCGGATACACTACACCGCATCTAACCACTTAATGATTTCTCTCTTTACCACCTCTTGCATAGGAGGATTTAGTCGTCTTTGATGCTCAACACTTGGTTTGCATTTGCTATCCAATTGAATTTTGTGAGTTCAAATCCCCAGGGGAATACCTACAATATCAACAATTGTCCAACCTATCCTTTTGATGTATCACTTTAACACCAACACAAGTAGTTTCACTTGCCATTCAAGCAAGTCAGCTGCAATGATGACGGTTAAAGTGTTTTTTGCTCCCCAAAATAAATAGTGAAGATTAGATGCAAGCTCTTCCAACTAAAGCTTTGGAGGTTTTTCCAAGGACGGTTTGGCGGGGGGACCCTCTCGATTTTTTAAATCAATATCAAGCTTCACTAGATTTCTTGGATGAACACCTAATCCTGATAGAGCAGCCACCATTTCATCATACCCTTGAACTTTGGTCTCATCATAATTCGAAAAGACATCCGCAAGAGGTTCACCAACACACATCATTTCACTCACACGAACCAATGCTTCATCAATCACATCAAGTGTTGAAACTACATGAATGTCACTTGGTTGCTTCATTGATTTGCACATGTTTAAGGTAACCTCCTCTTCATTTACCTGGAACATTAACTCACCACTTTCAACGTCCACTAGAGCTCTTCTGGTTGCAAAAAATGGTCTAGCCAAACTAATAGGCACTTCCACATCAATTTCACAATCTAAAATAACAAAATCAACCGGAGAGAAAAAAACTATCAAACTTCACCAATATATCATAAAGTATTCCAATGGAATGTTTGATGGACTAGTCCGCCGTAAGAAGCCACATTGTTGTGGATTTCAGTTCACCTAGCCCAAGTTGCTTGAAGATAGTGTATGGCATCAAGTATATACTCTCCCGCATGTCACATAATGCTTTGGTAAACTGAAGCATACCAATGGTACATGGGATAGTAAATACCCCCGGATCCTCTTTCTTTGTGATGACATCACTGGTCATAACAACACTTCAAGTGTGAGAAACTTCAATTGTATTGATGTCCATGCTTCTTTTCTTAGTGACCATATCTTTCGTGAATTTTACATATCCCGGCATCTCCAATAATCCTTCAACTAAAGGAAGGTTTACGGATAGTGTCTTGAACACGGATAGGAATTTCTTGAACTGTTCATCTTAATTTTCCTTTTTCAGCCATTGAGGGAATGGTGGATTTATTTTAGGTAGTGGTTGTACTAACTTTGGAGATGATGCAACTGTTTCTTTAGCTATTTACAACTCTTTGGTGGTGCTTTGACTTGGGCTTTCCTCATCCTTTTTGGACATGTTATTTTCCTGTGCTTAAGCATACCTCTATCCTTCAATGGTGTCTTTCTCTTCTGCACAAGTATTTATCCCATCATTCCCCTTCATATCACAAACTGCTATTTTCCCACTTCATGTTACAATTGTCAAACCTTAGTCCTAATCAGCCCTTGAACTTGTCGTATACTCATCTGCACTCTTCTCTAAAAGCTTGGGCTAATTGGGCTGAAAGTTGGCTCATTTGACATTCGAGTTGTTTAATCGCATACGTGTGAGAAGTCATCTTATTATTCAATAATGAGAAATCAGCCTTCATTTCCTTAAGAATGTGCTCAAACCCTTCAACAATATCGAAGATGCATGATAATAATTCATCATCTCGAAGGCTTCGTCAAGTGCCCTTGGATTTGGGTTGTCACTTGTTTGCATGTGATACTCCTCATGATTGTCTTCTCTCTTCCAAAAGTCATTTTTGTCAACCCAATCTTTAATGTATCCTATCCGTCCATCTTCAATAAATTTGTACCAACCTTGATTCCCACACAACTTTAAATAGCTCGGGTAAGAACCCTCATCGAGTCTAGACACTCTTTTTACTTCTTTGTTTTCATCAACGCTCTCTAGCACTTTCTCAACAACTCCATTTGGGACATCATGTTGATAATATTTTCATCCCTCTCTTTGTCCATATCAATTTGTTCCATTTTCATCTTGAAATTCAATGGAGACACTTGGTACTCTTGAGTGTACCAAGCCTGGTTAATCATCATCATCTCGTCAAGAAGAGAAGAAGCTACTTCAAATGATTGTAACATTATCCCTCCTGGGACAAGCTAGTTAGCTACTCATTTGTTGAATGAGTCAAAACTCCAAAAAAAATATTGTAGTATCATATCACCTAGAAGCCCATGAGTCGGACACTGTACCAGCAACTTTTGACATCTCAACCATATTTTATGAATCGGCTCCCCATCCACTAGCTTGATGTTTTGAATATTGTCCCGCAACTTCACCATCTTCGAGGGTGGGAAGAATCTTATGCATAATACCTCGGTAAGTTAGTCCAAAGATTCAATGTATTCTGTCGGTAGATCCGCTAACCACCTGGTCGCTTCCCCATCAAAGAAAAAGAGAAAAATCGGAGTAGAATTGATTCTTGTGAGATATTCTTGAGTTAGAATGGACCACATACATCCACAAAGTTATGAATATGTTCATGGGGATTCTCATGATCCAGCCCTCCGAATACACATTTCATTTGCAATAGTTGTAGCATTGTGCCTGTCACATGGAATGCAACATATCCCACAATCGGAGGTAAGAGAGTGGCCCCTACGCTACCTAATTGAGCATCATTGACATTATTCAAGTTGCCAACATCCACTTTGTGGCCAAGTTGATTCACGGTGCTTCCGTTCCACTCATCTTGCCACCTGCTCACAAATAGCTAACCACAAACTCAAAGTAAAGTATGTCAATTCAACTACAAACAAGATTAGATCACAGCTATACTTCGATAAGAGAATTCTAAACACCACTCCTCGGCAGCGGCTCCAGTTTTGATAACCCTCAACAACACCTCATTGATTAACGTTTCAAGGACACTTCATCCAATTCTAAGTTTCAACGATCGTAAATCAGTATAAAACCCAACTAAATGAGTTGGGGTCGAATCCCACAGGGAGCGGTACGTGTTTCAAATTCAATTGGCTAGAAGGAACATGGTATAATCAGTCATAGGAATAAAAATTATCGAATAAAGACATCATTCAAAATAAAGGGTGACACGAATGTCAAATGGGGGTTTGGTTTTGATTAACAACTACAAACAGTCACAAAAAATATGAATTAACAATAATAAGATGAGCTCTTGGGATGTGATCGATTATAGCTCCGTCATCATCTTTGCCATAATTTGGTCCTTCTCGTGATCTTTCTCAAGCTGCTCCTTTGTCAATTTAAAAGTGAGAGGGGATACCTGATCTTCACAGGTTTACCATGCCTGGTTTATCTTGGTCATGCCATGCAGGAGTTGGGCTGCTATCACCTAAGCCTCTTGCATTAAACCTCCATGAGAAAGTTGATCAGTCACTCCCTTGTTTACAGAATTAAGGCTTCTGTAAAAGTACTGCAACAAGACATTATCGGGCAATCAATAAGTTGGGCATTGCAGCACCAACTTTTAAAATCTTAGCCAAATCTCATGGATTGGCTCACCCTCCAAACACTTGAATATTTGAATGTTGTCCGGAAGAGTCATCATCTTCGAGGGGCGGAAGAATCTCACTTGAAATGCGGTAGTGAGCTTTTCCCACAACATGATAGAATTTTTGGCAACTCATCCAACCAATTACACGCTTCTCCCATTAGAGAAAATGGGAAAAACCTCAGTTGGACCGATTCTGGAGATATGTTCTTAAAGGAGAATAGTCCGGAAACATTAACAAAGTTCCTTATATGCTCATAGAGATCCTCATGAGCCAACCCACCAAACTAGCCCTTCAATTGTAAGAGCTACAACATATTTCTTGTAATGTGGAACACAACATTCCCTTCAACTGGAGGCAAGCTAATGGCACCAACTCCACTCACTAGATTTGTGTCATTGACATTTGGTTCATTGACATCATTGAGATTGCCGATGTCATCTTGGTGGCCCACTTAACTACCGTTGCTTCCGTTGACACTCATTTCCTCTGTTTTAGACAGCAACACAGAAACAAAAACTAAAAGTAAGTAGATTCAACTATGACTAAAAAGAACACAATTAAACTTCACCAAAAGAATTTCGAACAACACCACTCCCCGACAGTGGCGCCATTTTGATTAACATTTCAAGGACACTTCATCCAATTCAAAGCATCAACGATCATAAATCACTATAAAACTCAACTAAATGAGTTGGGGTCGAATCCCACAGGAAGCAGTACGTGTTTCAAGTTCAATTGGGAAGTAGGAACATGGTCAAATAATTCATAGGAATAACAGGTGCAAAGAGTCACAAACAATACTAATTAACAATAATAAGACTGGTTCTTGGGATGTGATCAATTATAGGCAAATATAGACATTTGGGTAATTGCAACTATTAGAAAATAACTAGATATTAGTGAGTAAGCTAGGCTATAGTGGAGGTAAACATTCTCTCGAACAATTTATGCTGAATTAAGTGATTTCCCTTGAACATCAACATGCATGCAAAATAAGAGCAGCCCACGCCTAATCCATTCCCATTCAATCTCTCGAGCAGAAGTGTTGGATTGGGTTTAGGATTCACTCTGTCGAGCTAAATTCAGGTCAACCCAACACCCAGTAACCATCAATCAATAATTTTAGTTCTTAAACCTCTCTCTCGAGCAAGCCAAGAACACAAACATAGAACTGCATTTGAAACTACAGTTCTTAAATTAAACCACAATTAATGATTAAAATCACTTCTAAATAGCATTTAAACTAACAATTAGCAATACCCATAAAATAAATTAGCTCATAATCACATGATTACACCCAAAGAATTGGGTTTTAGCTAGACATTATAAAAAGGTAAAAAAAGTTACCTAATTGATTATCCATCAACTCGGTAAGAGTAATTTCGTCCTTACAATGCTCCAATTTGAAGAATCTCAAAGACCCACTTCCAATTTCTCAAAGGTGAATTTCTTCAATCCTTCAAAGCTAAGGAAAACTAGGGAAAACTATCTCTAAATTCTGAAAACTTAAAAATAGATTGTTCTTAAGAGTAAACTGATAAGTTATACCAGACTAAAATGTTCAAAAACGTATATATAGTCACCAAAAATGTGCTGCGAAGAGGCACTGTGAGAAGTAAGTTGGGCTCGGCGAGCCGCCCTTTGGTCTCTTCCATCACCCTTATGTTTTGGTACTCAGTATTCTCAAGATCTGTAACTTTGGGCGATCTACCTTGACTTCGCAGAATCACTCAACGATCCTCTAACTGCTTCTTTTAATCGCCAACTTGGTTCTTTCCTTTAGGGCTTGGCACATTGGAACTTTAGGCGGTCTAATGAGCCATTCGGCGACACGCCGAGTGCTCTTGGTGATCCTCAGGCTCGCCTTTCTTCGTTCCTTCAGCTTGTTTTTTTCCTTTTTGCCAGGTAATGTCCTTGCTTTGTTCCTCAATCCATATACCTGAAAATCAAGGATTTAACATTATTTATTGGCACAAATTAAGCATTTGAGGACACTAAATATATGTAAACAAAACCCTAAATTAGTCCAAATCTAGGACTTATCAACACCCCCAACTAAACTTTGATTGTCCACAAGTAAACTCAAGTTCAGCCGTTCAAAAAGGATGTCTCAAATAGTGTTACATAAGATTCAATCATGAATACACACAACAAGACTCAACTTATTCATGCAAGGATCAATTGTGCACTCAATGATTCAAATTGTGACTCACCATTATCCAAGATAATCAAGTTCACAATACTTGCTTAAAATTCAAGTTCAAGCTCAACAAAGGTACTCAAATGCCCTTACCACAAAAAAATGATTCCATATTCACACACTATTCTTCAACAATTTATAGCTTCGAAATCACATATTACTCTCACACTCACAAAGATGAACACATGCATAACTTCATCTATAGGTTTGCCCTTATTTTACAATCAACATTCGTTTCAGCTCACTCAAGATAAAAAAAGGTCTTTTTAAGGCTTGTAACGGGGCTGAGTGTAAAGGTATGATCATTTAGGCTCAGTGGCTGCTACCCTCTTGAAATGTGGTCTGAACATCACTTTTCTTCCTTTTCTTTAGCATTTTTAATAATGCTCAAAATTCACCCTATTATTTAACTTTCTAGACACCCCATTTCTTTTGCAACTTTCAAAAGTTCATTTCAGAACTTTTTCATTCTTTTTCTTTCTCTTTATTTTTTTTTATGGAGGGGTTCCATTTTTTTTCAAAACCATGGATCAAAGGGGGACTTCTTCACACTTCTTGATTTACCTTCTCTTTTCACTACATCCCAAATTTAGGTTTTTGGCCTAAATTGGCTATTCAAATAAACAACACTTCATGAGGATTATGGGTGAATGGATAAAGAGGGGTCACAATTGCATCAAGTTTCTTCCAAGAAAAGGATAAGGCTCAAAGGGGTTAAAGCAAGGTTCACACAACTCACAAGGTTGGCCACAAAAGAGGTATATTGTCATATTGTTTCACTCTTCTAAATTGTTGCATAAGATCATTTCAAGAGCTTGCATCACTTAGTCAACCGGACCAATGGAGCAAATTCTATGTGTCATCACACAAGGTTCACGGTAAGCTCATCACACAAGGCATTGACACCAATATCAAGCGAGACTCCACACCTTTGCTAGTGTGCAATGTTTGTCACAGGAGACTCAATTCGATAACCAGCTAGTCACAACGAGATGTAAAAAGTCCACATATTGTCTATGCAACTTGATTTGGCCTCATCATAGCCGCGCACTATTCAAGTCATCGGTATTGAACATGACCAATACTAAAATTTGCACAAGAACAGCCACATTAATACACAACATAAGGTGGCAAAAAATTTCTAATGGGTCAAAAAATCATTTCCATTCATAACAAGGAGCCATAAGCTCAAACATCCACAATGTAAGATAAAAAACATAGTTTTAAAACAAAACACCCAATATATACAAAATATAGTAACAAGAGGTAGGTATGAAAATACCTCACCCCACCAAAAACAAAAAATGCAGTTGTCCTCAAATGCAACAAAAAAATCAAAAGTCAATAAAAACAATAGATATGGAGGTAAAGAAAAGCCATGTCTACAAAGTCGCTCCATCTTTCGGGGCATCAATGCCCAGGGTCACATCAACACTAGCTCCCCCAGAGCCTGCCATGGGTGAATCTGTCAATGAATACTATGTGTAGGCAATCGCAATCTAGAATAAACCTAACAAAGAGTTGGGGTCGATCCCACAAGGAGTGATACAAGTTAGAATTCAATTACGAAGTAAAAGGCTTGTTCTAATCGATTGTAGGAATACAAATTATCGATATCATTTAGCTAAATCAATTGGGTTGAAAACAAGTGTCAAATGGGGGGGGGGGTTAAAGTTTTTCAATTAACAACTAAGATAAATAAGGGAGTAATAATGTAGATAGGAAGACATGGGGAAGTGATCGATTAATTGCCAATTTCGCTATATGTGTTATTATTAGTTACCAATGTTTGTTGAATCTTTGTGGGTAGTATAGGCTTTAGATGTAATAGTCATTTCTTGATCAACTACCACCAATAAAGTGAGTTATGTCGAACCTCAACGAGCATCATACTATGAACAGCCCAAAACCTCAATTTACCTACTCTCTCAAGCTAGATAGGTAGGATCGAATTAAGATTCATTCTCTCGATCTGAACCCACAACAACCCAAACACTACAATTATTAATTGATAACCTTAATTCTAAAACCTCTTTCTCAAGAAAACCTAGAATACTAAACTATAATTGCATTCTTCAACTAAAATTCATAAATTAAACCTTAATTACCAATCAAACCCACATCCAAACAGCAATTAAATAAGTAATCACTAATACCTATAAACTAATTAAGGTAATTAATCACATAATCACACCCCAAGACTGGGTTCTTAGCAACACATCATAAAAAGTAAGAATTTAATACCAACTACGATTTCCATGAGCTGGGTAATAAGATCTGAATCTTTACAATGCTCCAATTTCTCTTCAATTCCAAAACACGATGAAAATCTACTAGAAAAATCTTCAAAACTAAGGAAAAACAATGTTTCAGGGTAAAGATCAAAATCTAACAATAATAGGATGATTTTCAAAAATTTGTTTATAGACTTTAAGATTTAAGCCTTCAGGGTCATTCGGCGACTCGCCAAACGCCTTTGTCAATCCTCTTTTTTATCTTTAGGTCTCACTATTTTTGTTCTGTAATTTTAGGTTATCCAGGTCAGGTTTGCCGACTTGATCGATGATGTGCCTCATATCCTTCCTGAACGCCTTTTGTGTGTGCATCTTCACCTGTTGTCTTGTAACTTTTGGCGGACTTGGATTCCTTCAATGATCTAATTAGCGACTCACCAAGGGGATGTTTTATCGCTTAATTTTCTTGGTTGAAGGGCTGGAACACTATGACATTGGGCGGGCTAAGATGCTACACGGCGAACCGTCGAGTGGCTTCGACGATCTTTAGTTTTGTTTTTCTTTTCTCTTTAGACTGTTATTGTACTTGCCTTGCTCTTTTTTCTTCCTAGCTACAAATAAACACATAAGCATCATCTTAGAACATAAGTTAGGTAGATGAGGACATTAAACTGTAATTATAAAGCCCTACATGAGTCTTATTCCCAAACTCATCAATGCATGCTCATGAAAATTTGATTTTTGAGAAAATAACTTTATTTTGTTTAATTCTCCATGTTTTGTGTATTTTAGTATGAATTGCATATGGCCTTATGAAATGATGTTTGAATATGCTTTAGCTTGGAGTAAAATTCTCCTCCTTGAATATGTCATTTATGTTATTTCATTCATGTTGGGTTGTTAGATCTTTTTCCTATGCTCTTTATGATGCCTTGAGTTCTATTGGAGGACAAATGTTCCCGAGGGAGACATATTGTAACACCTCAGGTTTGAGAAAGAAGGGAAATTTCAATTTTTGAGCTGGTGTAAGTGTCTATGGGTCCCACTTACGGACCGTAGGGGACCCTACATGTGGTGGGAAAATAATTTTAAAAGTCAAGTTCCGGTATCATTTTTACGGGTCAACAGTATGGTCTATCGTTCCACTTACTAGTCGTAGGTAGGTCTCGTAGGTCACCCCAGACTTGGTGGAATTTTAATGCTTAAAGTTGGATTCTTTGAATGGCATGTACGGACCACAAGAAGACCTATGGACCGTACATTGGATCCGTCGAAAGAGGGTCAATTTTAAGGTCCCAGTAACCCATCGATGATTGAATAGTACGATCCATCTAAGGACCTACGGGTCGACCGTAGGTCGAATCATCGATGGGGTCCGATAGTTAATTTCAATAGGGCTTTTGGGTATTTTTCTAATAATTTTAACCAACTACTATGTCGGTTTACCTTCTATCCTAGGCCATATATAGGCTTTTTAAATCCCACAATTACCCAATTGAATTCGTTCTCATGAATTCCCCCAAAGTTGATTAAGTTCTTTCCCAAAAATTTCTCTTTGTAGAAGAAGTCTAGGGTTTCAAGATGAAGTCTCCAAATTCACCATTTATTGTGGGCTTTTGCCATGAAGGTATGATTGTATTCAACTATGGAGTCCTTTTGTCCACATGGTACCTAAATTCTCCAATTTTACAAGTTAGAATCTCCAATTGAAGTGAGAGTTTTGTTCAATCTCATGGGGTCTTTTCAATTATGATCTAATTGAAATTTTTATGTCTTTTTTTCATGAATTTAGATATTTGCATGTTTTTAAGTTAAATTCACTTGAATCCATGCATGATCCATGATTTCTATATTTTGATCATATGATAAAGTTTTTGAATTATGGAACATGAATTTATGAATATATGCATGTATCTTTATAAAATTGATACAAAATGATTTAAGGATACTTTAAGTGTTAATTATCGACATTGTTGTTGATTTTCTGAAAGGTATTTCTCACATACCACTCAAAACATGATTTTGAAAGGATTTTCTCAAATAAAGGATTCATAAGGTTGAAAGGTTTTCTAGCCTAAGTTGGATCAATATTAAGGAGCTATTCTAATTAACTCTAGCTAATCGTTTTGCTCAGTTAAGTGAGATACTAGGTGCCTGTTACACCTCCCCTAGTATTGGGCATTAAAAGAAAGAGGCGGAGCTGCAAATCTCGAAGGTGCCAAAGAAGGTACTGAAGTGGAACCAAGATTCTGAAACCCCATACTAGTCCCCAAAACATGCGGTGTAGCATCAACTGTAATAAGACAACCTACAGTACCCATATAGATACAAGAGTTTGGGCTGTCATGACCCAATGTACATCCTACACGAGACATGACGTATAGGACCCCGGGAGGCCCTACACAAGATACTTGGCATACATATACACAGTATAATAGACAAAAGTAAAGAATCTCATATAAATGGAAATGTTTGAAAATAAAATTGAAGTCTAACATAGTCTTGACAAGTAATTCTAATCATCAAAAGGAGTGATCAGGACGTTACCTGTGCACGACGTACAAAATCAGAAAAGTTAAAACATATGAAACCAATAAAGTTCACTTAGTCCTTGGAAATTAGGACTCATCATGTCTTTGAATCTACAAAGTTATCCACTATCCACAAACAAAGGGAGAGGAAGCATCATCCCCTACATTCATAAAATTATATAGGGACAAGTATGCATTAGTACATGGAATGTAATAAGAATGAGCGATATGCATAGAACATGAAAACTATATCATAAGAGGACATAATTAAAACATGAAATACACGACCAAGTGTAACACCTCAGATTTGGAAAAGAAGGAAAATTTTAGTTTTGGGTTTGTGTCTGTGTCTACGGGTCCCACCTACAGACCTTAGTAGCTTGTATGAGCCGTAGGTGGCAACAATAGGTGGTAAAAACATTTTGAAAAAAAAAGAAGTCCAGTATCTTTTTTATGGTTCAACAGGACGGTCCATCATTCCTGTTACAAGTAGTACGCAGGTCTCGTAGGTCACCCCAGACTTGGTGAAATTTTAAAGCTGAAAGTTGGTTTCTACGGTTTGCGTGTACAGAACGTAAGGATTAACATCTAATAGTTTGATAAATGTAGCGGAAGTCTAACATAAGTCTCAAAGTCATGTATTACATCATAAGGGATTGATTGGGACGCAACCCATATATTACATACAAAATTTGTAATGAAAATTCATGAAAGAAATAAAAGAGTCTCGGTCCTCGGAACATGAGGACTCACTAGTCTTTAATGTCCATAAGGGATCACTAGCCACAAGTATGGGGGGTACGAGCGTCAGATCCTACATTAGTGAAACAATGTAGGCACAAGTATGCGTTAGTACATGGAATATACCCAGGATGGTAACGATACATAAGAATTATGAAATCATGCTAAAAGGACTTTAATGACATGAAATGATCAAGCTAAATCTTAAAAATAACATGTTAGAAAACATAAGTCATAACCATGGTCAATGCAAAACATCTTCAAAATACATTTGAGATACCTTTAGAAAGTAATCTTAGTTCATTATAGTGGGAGATTTAGTTTTCACTAACATAGACCATGTGAGTTGTAACACGGAATCCAATGTCTGTCCCACACTAAAAAGAGATGTCTTTACTTGCCAAGGTAAGAAAATTAAACTTCTAAATTAGGTGGATCTACTAGCTAATGTCTATCTAACACAAACCTATGGTGGCACATAGTTATGGGACATGGGTAATCGTCACTTGTCCACTCGGTACTAAGCAAGAATCCCATCGAATAGTCATTGATCTTAACTTAATCTTATTATCCATGGAATGGAAATCAAGTAGTCAATCTAAGCATTATTGGTGCAAGTCGAATTTTTTTGTCGCATTTTTTTGTATTATGCATGTATTTTTCTTGATTTTTCGGCCATTTTGAGCATTTATGTAATATTCAGCCATTTTCGAGCAGTTATGAAAAGAAGTAAAGTTCTGTTCATTTATTCATCACGATATTTTAAGGTCATTGGTGCAAGTTGAAATTTTTTTGAGTCATTTTTTGTATTGTTTATGTATTTTTCTTGATTTTTTGGCCATTTTGGGGGATTTACGTAATATTTGGCCATTTTCGGTCTGTTACAAAATGAAGTAAAGTTTTGTTCTTTTATTCGTCATGATATTTTAAGGTCATTGGTGCAAGTCAAAAAAAATTTGAGCCGTTTTTTGTATTGTTTATGTGTCACGACCCGAGCCTACACCCTAGACGTGGCCGGCACTCGAGAACCATTTTTGGTCCCCAAGCGAACCCTCATCCTGCTTACTACAAGCGGAAGACTAACTTAAGCATAGAAAGCTTAAAATAGAATAAAATTCATTGAAAGGCAAATAATTAACTTATAATATAATCGTATATTCAAATATCCAAAACTAGTTAACTCAAGTCTTTAAAACATTTAACAAGATAAATGAATAGACTTTTGAAACTCTATTGTCTATCTATGAAGCCTCTAACTAACAAAGATTGATTTAATTCTCACAAGAAGAATCACAATAAAATGCGGAAATCAAATACGAAAAGTAAAGATAGATAGATATCACAAAAAAGAGGAAACAAAAAGCAACCAAAGGGTATATTAAACCCAATGACCTCAATCCGTTAATCCTACAAGAAGCACCTAACTCTTACGACGACCTCAAGGGAATCGATATCCCAAGCAACCAACGTTTCTAACAAAAGGCAGCAAAAGCTTAACCAAGCTCTCAACACTCAAACATGAGTTTTCAGTTTTCAACATTCAAAATAATCTAAGTTTAAAATGAACCCAAACTAGCTATTTATAGTTTTAGGTGAAAAGGCCCAAAAGTTACCTGAAAGGACAAAGGGCGAACCAAGTCGGGCTCGCCTAGTAGCTTGGGCGGTGTGCTGACTGGTTGGCGAGGTTTCCTGCGTAACCTTCAACTCTAGCCACATTCTAGAACATTAGGCGAGCTGGGGCCATCGCTTAAGCCATTGACGATGCGCCAAGTGGGTCCTACTCGCCAAAAGTACCCCCCATGCAATCTTCAAGGCATGGAAACCCTTGTTTGTCATCAATACCATCTCGAGGACCTCCATCTTCATGAATAACCCTTGCATCCTTTGAAGGTCTTGATCCTAGCTTCATGTCAATGGTCATGATGTAATCCGGATTGCATCATTCTCTCCTTCTTGAAAAGAATTTGTCCTCAAATTCGATGGATCATTGTTTACATCCCAACTCTATTCAAATAGGGTGAAACGTCGTGGTGACTAAAAAAAATAAACAATTGATTCAATTTAAAAGAATTTTAAGAAAATAAGAATTTTAAAAGAGTTGCCACCTAATTTTAGGAAAACTAGGAAACCAATTAATTAATCTACGAAACCAAGAGATTCTAGGTAAGGGGTTCAAGTTATTTCGAAGGGAAGGGGTTAGGCATCCTTCGAAATTCATAAATGTGGGTCCCGACTGAATTCATTTTTTTTTTTCAAATTGAGGATGAGAATAAAATACTGTACAAATATAATAAACATGTCATATACACAAGCAATATGATAAAACAATAATATAGAAATCGGCCTAAATGTGCCTATCGTCAATAATATACAATATAAATAGGAGTATAATTCGAACCTAATTCGAATAACTTCAATGGGAAGCATCTCCGGGTACCTGTAAAGACACTTAGTAAAAGTATTAGTTATAAATAAATATGAATAAAAATAAATGAATCAAATATTAATTTAAAAATAAAAATCCGTCTTATTAACATGGGAGGCCTTGGAAATCGACGGTAATTTCTTCATCGGCCATATTAACTTACAAAAAATATAAACTTAAACTAAATTTCCGTCTTTTAAATATGAGGAGGCCTCCAAAACCGACGGAGATATTTTTTCATTGGCCAATTTTAACATAAAACTTATATAAACTTAAACTAAATTTCCGTCTTTTAAAATGGGGAGGCCTCCAAAATCGACGGAGAGATTTTTTCATTGGCCAATTTTAACATAAAACTTATATAAACTTAAACTAAATTTCCGTCTTTTAAAATGTGGAGGCCTCCGAAACCGACAGAGAGATTTTCTCATTGGTCAATTTTAATATAATATTTTCAAACACACGAAAGCATATTGAACCAACAAGAAATAATGCAAAATACATCCAATAAAATGCGAACAATAACTAAATGACAACAACTAAAACAGTAACACAACTTGATGTAAAAAAATTTAGAATATGCATAAAATTATTTAAAATAAATTTAAAAGAACTAAATATAAACGAGCACAACATCTAATTTAGACAAACAAAGATCCAAAGTAACTTTAAAATATAGTATGAAAATAACAGTAAATAAATAATATAATGTTATCACTGTTACAAGTATAAATGGAACAAAATCAACAATTAAAAAATAATAAAATATAAAGCAGCCATTGAAATGAGAAAAATAATAATAAACTAAATCAACTAAAGAATCAGTGGAGACAATAACATATAAAGCAATAAACCATTAATTAAAATAAAACAAACACCAAATTTACATTCAATATAGAAATAGAAATGAAATAAAAAA
Source organism: Solanum raphanifolium (assembly GCA_036250405.1). Lineage (NCBI taxonomy): Eukaryota > Viridiplantae > Streptophyta > Magnoliopsida > Solanales > Solanaceae > Solanum > Solanum raphanifolium. The sequence goes on from JAJOOE010011332.1 coordinate 27,186, forward strand.
TAATAAAAATAAATGAAACAATCTTAAATTAAGCCAACATGAACAAAGGTCAACATAACCATAGTAATTGGAAGAGTATTATAACGCTGAAACCAAAACTAAATAAGAACAATTCGTGTTGAACAATGGTAAAGCAAACAGTAACTTCCAAAGCAATAACTATAAGAAATTAAAAAATTGACACAAATATATATAAAAACGTAATGTAAAAACGGTTACCGGAGAGATGGTTTTCCCAGCAGATCTGGAGTGAGACGAAGGATTATTTTATCCATAATGGACTTCGGAGCTCGCTGACTCTTTGCTTGAGCTGGTTTGGTTCGTTGTGCCGCCGGAGCTTGCAACTTCGTGGTGGTCGGAGCTCATGCACCTGCAAAATAAATAAAAAAATGAAAAGGGGGAAGGGGATGGGTCTGATTTGCTGGTTGTTTCTAAGATGGTTATATGTGGTTTAGGGTCGGGGTTTTGAGGTTGTTTGTGTGTTGTTGTTCTGGTTGTTTAATGGTGATTTGGTGGTTGGTCTGGCAGTGAGGTTGAAGCTCGCCAACAATGTCAATTTGAGGAGGAAAACGGGGAAGGGGGCTGGTGGTTTCAGGTGGTATTTTGGGTCGGATTTGGTCGGGGTTTTCGTGTTGATTTTCGCTGATTTGGTTTGGGGTTTTGATTTCACTGTTGTTTGCAGGTTTAAGCTAGTCGGAAATGGAGTCTGGTTCGTGTGAGCTGCTGACCAGCTGGGTTTCGCGGGAGATTTAGCAGTGACTGGTTGGTTTTCGCCGGAGAAGGAGAAAAATGAATGGGGGTTTTGGGTTGCCGGAACTTGGCCGAAATCTGGGGTGGTGGCCGCCGGAGAATGAATAGTAAAACCTATCTAAATATTTACAACCCTACTCTAAAAAATAATTTCACCACCCCCTATTTTTTAACCTAACCAAAACTTATATAGGAAATAATTATTAAATGGGCTCAATTGTGGGCTTGGAATTGTGGCCCAAAATTAACGATCAAGTAAAATATCTGTATTTGAATGAATTTTTAGACTGTGCAAAATATCAAAATAAATATTAATAAATGTAACAAATAAAATGAATATTAAAAACAATATAATTAACGTAACTAATGACATGTAAAAATGAAATTTTAAGATTAACTGATAAAAGAAAAATCCTAAATTTTGATAAATAAGGATAGTTATCGATAAACTTATTTAAAATTATAAAAAATTTATTTTGAACTATTAAATAAGTAAAACTTAAAATTTGTGAATTTTTGAAAATGTTAGGCCAAAATTGGGTGTCAACAATCATCAACATAAACGGTTTGAAATGGTGACAGGTCGCACACATTGGAAGTGTTGTGCACTTGATACTTCGGAGGAAGAGCAACCTTGTAGGCATTGTCATTGTGTCTTTCAAGCACTGGAAATGGTCCATCACCCCTTTGCATCTGCTTCGTCTTGTGATGAGTGGGGAATTGCTCCTTGCGAAAGTGTACCTACACCCAATCAGCCGGTTCAAACACAATCCTCTTGCGGCCTTTGTTAGCCTTTTTGGCTACTTCTTGGTTCTTTTTCTCCAAGTGCAGCCACACCTTTTCATGGAGCTTCTTCATGACTTCAGCTCGTTTATTCCCATCTAAGCTTAACACAACATCTTGAGAAAGAGGAGTGAGATCTAAAGGGGTTAGAGGTTAAAACCATAAACCACTTTAAATGGCGTCATGCCAATAGTTCTATGAACATCTCGATTATAAGCAAACTCAACTAAAGGCAAATGTTCCTCCCACAAGACAACTTTCCATGCACGACGGCATGAAGCATAGAACCCAAGGTCCTATTCACAACTTCAGTTTGTGGGTGATAAGAAGTTGAGAGCAACAACTTAGTACCAAGTCTACCCCACAGTTCCTTCCAAAAGTGACTAAGGAATTTTGGATCCCTATCACTTACAATGGTTTGAGGAATTCCATGCAATTTAACAACATGCTCAACAAACAAAGATGCTACATTGGAAGCATTATCACATTTATGACATGGAATGAAATGAGCCATCTTTGAAAATTGATCAACAACAACAAAGATGCTATCTCTACCTCTTTTGATCCTTGGCAAACCCAAAACGAAGTCCATTGAAATATCAAGCTAAGGTCTTTGAGGGGTGGGGAGTAGAGTGTATAAACCATGGAGAAGTAGGCGTGACTTAGCACGTCGACATTCAACACATTGACCACAAATTCGAACAACATCCATGTGCATTTTAGGCCAATAGAATTGTTCCTCAAGAATTCCCCTAGTTTTGTCAATACCAAAATGACCTATCAAACCCACATCGTGTGCCTCTCTCACAAATAGTTCTCTCCAAGAGCTCATAGTCACACAAAGTCTCTTGCCTTTGAACAAGAAACCATCAAACTTGGAATAGGGAGTAGAAGAATTATACCTCATCCACCTTTCCCTCTCCCATTCCTCACAATCTTTGAAGATTTGAGCAAATACGGGATCCTTGGGATACAATGCCTTCAAGCATTCAAAGCCAATCAATTTAGAAGACAAAGTATTTATTAACACATGTTTTCTAGAAAAGGCATCGGCCACCACATTTTCCTTTCCCTTTTTGTATTAGATTACATAAGGGAAAGTTTCAAGGAATTCAATCCATTTGGCATGCCTCTTGTTCAACTTTCCTTTGATCCGAATATGTTTTAGGGACTCATGGTCAGTCCTAATGACAAATTCCTTGGGCCACAAGTAGTGTTTCCAATTACCCAAAGCCCTAATCAAGGCATACAATTCAAGATCTTACGTGGAATAATTCAAAGTAGCACCTTTAAGCTTTTCACTAAAATAAGCAATGGGCTTTTGGTCTTGCATCAAGACGGATCCAATGCCTACCTTACTAGCATCACATTCCACTTCAAAATTTTTGTCAAAATAAGGTAATTGCAACAAATGAGTGGAACTAAGCATGGATTTTAAAGCCTTGAAAGCTTTGGCTTGTTCCTCTCCCTACTTAAAGGTTTATCCTTTTGGATTACCTCTATCAAGGGGCTACTATGGTACTAAAACCTTTGACAAACTGCTTATAAAAATTAGCCAACCCATGAAAGCTTCTAATAACGCTTATGGATTTCAGAATTGGCCAACTCTTAATAGCGTCTATCTTATACTCATCAACTTCAGCCCCTCTTGAACTCACAACAAAGCCTAAGAAAACAACTTCATAAACATAAAAAGAACACTTATCAAGATTAGCATAAAGTTGTTCTTTCTTAAGCACATCAAACACACATCTCAAATGCTCAACATGATCATGCATGGTTTTGCTATAAATCAAGATATCATCAAAACAGAAAACCACTAATTTCCCTATAAAGTGTTTCATCACATGATTCATGAGACGTATAAATGTACTAGGAGCATTAGTGAGACCAAAGGGCATCACCAACCATCCATATAGACCAAATTTGGTCTTGAATGCGGTTTTCCATTCATCATCGAGTTCATCCAGATTTGATGATAACCACTCCTAAGATCAATCTTTGAAAACACACAAGATCCATTCAATTCATCAAGCATATCATCTAACCTGGGGATAGGATGATGATACTTTACCGTAATCTTGTTGATGGCTCGACAATCAACACACATACGCCATGTTCCATTTTTCTTTGGAACCAATAGAACCGACACGACACATGGACTCATACTCTCCTTCACATAACCTTTGTTGAGGAGTTCCTCAACTTGCCTTTGTTGATCCTTTGTGTCCTTCGGATTGCTTCGATAAGCCGACTTGTTTGGCAATTTTGACCCCGGTACGAAGTCAACTTGGTACTCAATCCCCCAAAGAGGGGGCAATCCATTTGGATGCTCCTTTGGGAAGACATCCTCATAATCCTGCAAATGAAAGGAAATAGAATTGGGAAGAGAAGAATGAGATTGGTTAGTTTGTAACACATGATCCCTATGTGTGATAATGATCAAAGAACAATTGGACTCTACTTCTTCTCTTATCTCCTTGTAATTGGCCAACAATATTGGGCCTTTCCTTTCAACTTCCTTTTATCCTCCTCTTTATTGCCCTCGACCTCCACATATTCCTCTTCACTCCTCCTCTTCTCCCTCAACTCACTCGTCTTTTGATACACTTCATTGACTTGAGAGGGTGACATAGGGTGAAGAACATACTTATGATCATCCAACACTATTGAATACATGGTGGTCCTCCCATCATGTTTGGTTGAACAATCATATTGCCAAGGTCTCCCGAGTAGCACATTACAAGCTTGCATCGGGACCACATCACATAGAACTTCTTCTTGATACTTACCAATCTTGAGCTTGATCAACACTTGTCGATGAACCCTCAATTCTCCACACTCACTCAACCATTTAAACTTGTAAGGTGTAGCATGCTTAGTGGTAGAAAGTTTCAAGAATTCCTCTAAAGTGGTGCTATTCGCACAACTTCCACTATCAATGATCAAGGAAAACACATTATCCTTGACGAGGCATTTGTAGTGAAATAGATTCTCTCTTTGGCTCGGGTCATCCATGGCTTTGCTAATTATTGCTCGCCTCACCACATATAGAGGGACAATGTTCTCTCCTTCTTGGAAGCAATCCTCTTCCCCATCTTCAAAATCATCCTCTTATTGAGGATCTTCTTCACATTCCTCTTCTTGCTCCCTCTCTACACCAAGATACATTTCCCCTCCTTGAATTATCACATTCAACCGAATGGGACATTGACGAATCATATGACCCCATCCTCTACACTTATGAAATTGGATACCTTTAGAAACTTTGGTCGGGTCATTATTACCTTTCTCCCTTGGTGGTATTTTGGAGTGTTTCCTTCAAAGGGTTTCTTCTCATAAGTTTTCTTGACATCCGTACCTTTGTTCCAACTCGACGATGTTTGAGCTCCCCCTTTGTTCTTACTCCAAGAATTTGAAGATGAATTCTTGAACTTAGATACTTTCTCCTCCTTGAATTTCATCTCTATCTCATGGGCTGCCTTAAAGACATCATTCAAGGTAGCGAACCTATAAATGGTCATCTTCGAAGAAATCTCTTTGTTAAACCCTACCTTGAAGCGAATAACGGCATGCTCTTCAAGCTCTTCATATTATAGCTTCATGACTATGCTTTGGAACTCATCATGATATGCTTCAATGCTCCTACTTCCTTGCCTCAAGTTGTACAATTTGGCAAGTAATCCTTGGTAGTATCTCTCCGGCACATACTTGGCTCTCATCAATCTTTTTAATTCTGCCCATGGTGGAGGATGACCTTATTGAACGACCAAGTGATACCTCTTCATATATTCCCACCATGCGACAACATACCCTTCAAATTGAGCGATAGCATAACAACTCCTTTTGACCTCCGTCACGTTATTGACATTGAAAAGTTGGTCACATTGCGACTCCCATTCTAGATAAGCATTGGGATTGCATTCCCCTTTGAATGATGAAAGATTAGTTTTGATAGAGTTGATGCCAACATCTCGGCCTCCATGGCCACCTTGGTCATTCTGGTAGTAACCCCTTTGATGTCCTCCTTGATAGCGATTACCATGTTATTCTCTAGCTTCTTGACCAACTTCTTGATTGACAATGACTTCCCATTGTTCTCCACCTTGAGGGTGGTTCCCATATTGCCTCCTGCCATATGACATCGGATCCAACCTACCTCTTGGTCCTCCTTGCAACGTTTGACCTCTTGGTTGATTCCTTGGTGACTCATTCCATGGCGCTGCTTCACCTTCACCTTCACCTTTATACCCTCATTGGTTCTCATCATTTCTCACCTTATTCACAGGATTTGGTTGTGGTTGCGGACTTTGGTAGGGAAGATTTTGGTTAAGTTGTGTTTGGTATGGTCGGTTTTGATTTGCTGGAGCTTCTTGACTACGCGGGAAATGGAATGGTCGATTGGTACTTTGGCTAGTTGAACCCAATTGAATTAGTGTTGGGTGCAAAGCTTGGTAGAGGGTTCCGGGTGTGATAGTAGGAGAATTAGTGTGATCGTGCCCACTTGTGGAAGCACAAAAGGTAGCTTGTGGTGTGGAGTTGGTAGAGTTAACTCGACCTTCCACATTTACCAACCTATCTCCCATTCTTGTTATATCACCCCTCACATCATTTAATTGCCCTCCCATGTTGTTCAACACCTCCATTATAAATTCCAAGGTAATACTTCCGGTAGGTGCTTGAGCTTCATTTCCAGTTTCCATTGTACCTAGTAATAAGACAACTCACAAAAATAGTAAACAACGTTAGCGTTAGTAAAATGAACTCACAATCACTCGTGTTTACACACCTTTGATTGCCTCTCAAATTAGTGCGGCTAATGTTGACACTTGTTTATACTCGGTCGATCACAAGGTACCAATTTCTAGTCTTGGTCAGAATGGATTCTTGTTTTAATAAGAACGGACGACTCGATTAAACAAACGGACTTGAATCAAAAAAGTTAACCACAAGGTAAAAACGAATAAAAGCACAAAAATAAAAGGCACTAACAAAGAAGTGAATTCAAGAACCAGTAGTCAACAAGTAGAGTAATTACAAGTTGAAAATCTGTTTAGGAATCTTGAGAAGGTTTGAGAATCAAAAGGAAAGAAACTAGGAATTAGAACCTTAGATTAGGAGTGTAACTTGAGTTTTCGATTGCCGAATGACCTGTTTTCTTCACCAAAAGTGAAGTTCAGCTCTCCAACTTGAAGATGGGATCGCCAAACTCTACAATCTGCCAAGGCAACTTGGCGATATGGGTGGAAGTTCGGTGATGCGCCGATTGGACTCGGTGAACAAGGTTTAGCTCGCCGAAATTTCCAGTAGCTCTCACGATTTGGCAGCCACTTCGGCGACCAACCTGCCCAAAGGGCGAGGCGCCAAGTGGGTTAGGTGAGCTAAGTCGGGGTTTGACTAATGGACCACTACTGCACCTGCAAAATTCTGAATTTTGAGCTCTTGTGGCCCCCCTGCACTTTTCCTTTAGTACTTACCCCATTTGGTAAATTCCCTCTTTTACAAACACTTCTACACTTTCTCTTTCTTCCTTTTTAGAATCAAACTCTTCCTTTTCAAATATTCCCTCCCTTGAAGATTTGAATGTTCTTCAAGAACTTCAAGAACAAGATGAACCCAAAATTAAACCCTCTAAATTTTTGTCTCGGAGTTTCATGAAAATTGAGATACAAGCTCTCCTTGATATGGGGAACAAACCCCAATACTTTTTAGCCCTCAATTCCCAACCAAAACCTTCAGATTTTAAAACCCATTTGCATCTTCTTCAAGCTTCTCCAAGTCTCCAATGGTGGAATCTTCAACAAGGCACCAAACTCCTTCAAATCTCAGCCCTAGACCCAAATAGGGTTGGAAAACACTGTTACAACCTTAGAAACTCAAATAAGACTCAAATCTAAAAAACCCATTTCAACAATTTTCATAAAAATGAATTGAACACTTTTTTTGTAGCAACAAACCCCAAGACTAGATTCGTAGGAACGAAGCTAGGCTTGGCTCTGATACCAAATGATGTAATTCTCACCAGAAGAATCACAATAAAATGCAGAAATCAAATACGGAAAGTAAAGATAGATAGACAAAAAAAGAGGAAACAAAAAGCAACCAAAGGGTATATTAAACCCAATGACGTCAATCAGGTAATCCTACAAGAACCACCTAACTCTTATGACGACCTTAAGGGAATCGACATCCCAATCAACCGACGTTTCTAACGAAAGGCAACAAAAGATTAACCAAGCTCTCAACAGTCAAACATGAGTTTTCAGTTTTCAACATTCAAAATAATCTAAGTCTAAAATGAACCAAAACTAGCTATTTATAGTTTTAGGTGAAAAGGCACAAAAGTGACCTGAAATGACAAAGGGCTAGCCAAGTCGGGCTCGCCTAGTAGCTTGGGCGGTGCGCCGACTGGTTGACGAGGTTTCCTACCTGGCCTTTAACTCTAACCACATTCTAGAACATTAGGCCAGCTGGGGCTATCAGCTGAGCCATTGGGCGATGCACCAAGTGGCTCCTGCACGCCAAAAGTATTCCCCCATGCAATCTTCAAGGCATGAAAACCCTTGTTTGTCATCAATACCATCTTGAGGACCTCCATCTTCATGAATAACCCTTGCATCCTTTGAATGTCTTGAGCCTGCCTTCGTGTGAATTGTCGTGATGTAATCTGGATTGCATCAAAGATGAAAGTCGGGACAAGACTCACGACATCCTAACAATTGATATAACTAAAGTACAGGTGGAACCCTCCGGAAGTAGAAGGCTCGCCATAGCTAACTCGAACTCCATTATATCTAACTAGTCTACATCCTCTTTTACTCTAAAACTTGGGAGAAGTTTATCTCATGACTATCGAACTTTCTATAAGCGGGTACTAAAACCTCTTTCTAAGGTGTTTCTCTTAACCTCTTCTGATTACATACCCCCCTCGGTACACCACTTAATTCTCTTGTTACTCTTGTGACTTAACCACACTTTACTGCCCTTATCTAAAGGTTAGGGTCTCTCACTTGTACCGCTCATATTTATTGTAGCTAACATCTCAATTTCTCACTTGCTCTTATGCCACGTCTACCAGATCAAATCTCAAGACTAACACCATCACCCTCATGTTACCATTCTTTGGATCATGGCACTAATTTCAAATTCAAGCTTAATGTTCATTACTAAATTCGAATATCAATACGATCACTCGCCTACTATGATATACCTCATTACTTGATCAGTTCTATAACCTTCTGAACATCATGACCCTCTCAAACAAATCATAAGCCTAGCTTAGATCTATCACTTTATGAATATTTTTGCTCTTCTAGTCGGCACTTACACACTACTAAAAAATTGTCAAAAAACGACAGCCAAAAGCGACGGACTGCGTCGCGTTTTTGTTCAAAATCGACGAAAAAGCGACGCAATCACCTCCGTCGCTTTTTAACCCGACACTTTTCAAAAAGCAACAGACTGCGTCGCTAAAAAGCGACGAACAACGTCTCTTTTAAAAAAGCGACAGATGCCGCTTTTTCACAATTTTTTTAAAATTTTTTAACAAAAGCGACGGACTAAACCACGCTGTCCGTCGCTTTTTCTGCAATATTTTTTACAGCAGCAGCTGGCAATTTTTGCTGCCCACCTGCAAATGCAATTCAATTCAATTCTACACTATTCAACCTAATCAAACACACACAATTATAAACAATATAAACAAAACATAAACAACAAACTTAAAATAACATTCAAAAGTATCTAAATCATAAATTAAAGACTTATAAAGTCTTTCAAAATTCGTTTCAAAATTTCAAAAAGCTTATAAATGTCCAGAGATCTAAATAATCATCCTCATCACTCTCGTCGTCGGTGTCATCGGGAGCCGAAGTAGTAGGTCGACAAGCGAGGTTCATCACTTGTTCTTTGATTTGCTGAACGGTCTCACTCATGATTTGTTGTTCAGTTACTCTTCTCCGCTCCGACTCTGCTAGTGCCACTGTAAGTTTAGCTATTTGATCCGACATAGCAGCAATCTAAACACCGTCAAGTGCCTCGGCTTGACGTGATGATCCAATACCTTCTAAGCCTGACTGAAGTCGTCTAACATCGTTTTGAGAGCCTAATGTAACACCCCGTATCTGAAATAGACCAGATTGCAGATTTCTGGTATTGTAGGTGGCATTCACGGGGACCATCCACGGACCGTAAGAGGATCCACGGTTCATCCTGCAGGTCCGTGGTTCGTGTCAGCAAACTCCCCCAGAACTCAGCCAGAAATTCGGCCAAGTGTTGACCCACGACCGGACCTACAGTCCGTAGGTCAGGTCACGGACCGTGGTTCGTGTCCGTGGATTGATGCCCCTTAAGCCCAGCCTCTGAAACAAACTACAATTGACCAGCACGAACCGTCAATCGATCCACGGTCCGTAGGTCTGACCGTAGGTGAGGGTAGTAGCAAGTTAGCTGAAAATTGTTGATGGGTCAACTTCAGATGGTCATAAATCTTAGAAAACAAGGAATTGTGTGTCCCATGACCTATTATATGATATATAATTAAATCCTCTTTCCAACGCCACCGAGTTTGCTAAAATCTGACCTCCGAGTAAAACGTTATGCTCGTTTTAGTGAAGCCATGTCGGGCAGACTCGATCGACGACTCCAATCGACGGACCTTCGATTGAATGACGGCCCGTCAGTCCCATCCGTCAGTCACTCCGACAGCAGTTAAGTCAGGGGTCTTTTGGTCTTTTCCTATTTCATTTAACTCCTAAGATACGTCGTTTAGACCCTAAATCATGAGGTTTTAGTCAGTTTTAGCCTAGAAACATAACTAGGACTTACCTAAGTCAAATCATTAATCAAACTTAGAAAAATTAGAGCATAAGAGAAGAAGAGAAGTCAAGAACCCTAGTTCAAGAACGGAACAAGGTTCCATCAGTTCCTGCCCTGAAATCGAAAGATTTCTCTGTGGAATTCGTCACCAGGTATGTGGGATTTCACTAGTGGGTTCCTTTCGCCCATTAGGTCCCTAGAATTCAGTCAGTTTCTTGATTCCCTTATTATGAATAGACTTAGGGTTTCTAGAATTTCAACAGATCATCAGGAATTAGTTATTTAAATGTTCCAAATCAGATTATCATGTTATTTCTCAGTTTATTGCATGAATTTCAGAACCCTAGCTATGTATTTCTTTAGTTCTTGAATTACACATGCTAGGTCAGATATCTCAGTTATTCAG
>JAJOOE010011333.1:0-38577 GCA_036250405.1 Solanum raphanifolium
TCATCAGAAAAAATTGCGCACTCACATAGAGAGAACATCAAAACACGATCAAAGAAGTTGAGAGAGTTTTGTACTTTATTTTGGGGAGTGCTGCGAGATTGAGAGAAAAGATTGTAAGGTTGTAGACAAGAAGTTTTTGTTTACAATCAGAGTTGTGAGAGTAGGTATTGTTCTACAAGTTTAAGAACTTAAAGAACGTTAGAAGATATAAAACATGGGGGTTTTGTGTCTTGGGGTAGATAGGAATTAGAGTTTATAATTCCTTAGGTTACATTGCGTTGTAATCATTGTAGTATTTGAAGGTTTATAAATAATACAAAGAGTTATACAAATTTGTTTATTGTTAAAACTTCAAATAAAGAGGAACAAGCAGTTAGTACGTGTTCCTTTGAAGAATTCAGGAGGGTAGAATTCCAACACTCTAAAATTTGACCAAATAGGTCTTCAGGGATATGTCCTAGGTCCAAATATGTACTTATTCGTTTTTTTTTGTTATATTTTGTGAGAAATAAGGATATTTTTGGGCAAATTAAGTAATAATGGGTATGATTTGATCAAACTATTAATGTTGGACTAATTTGATGCATTTCACTTACTTTAGGAACATTTTGATCCATTTCCGTGATATGAAATACAAAGAGATTAACGAACAATCCAAAGTTGGATCTCAAGGACCACAGGAAGTTTAGAATTAAGTTTTAGTCGTGTTACTATGTTTCAAGTGTCTTTATTGATTTGTAACCTTAAATTTAAAATGATAATTAAACTATGTGTTAAAACGTGTTAAATTATATTAAGAAAAAAAGGAGTATACGTTAAGCTACAATTGAAGTTCTAGAAAAAAATATTTCTTTTAATGGTGTCCTTTTATATCGTGAATTATTTTAAAATGTAATAAATACACCTTCCCATGCTGAGATGACACAGAGCTAGTGTTTGATTATAGCTTTCCAAATATTTTTGGCAAATATTATTTTGGTGAAAATTTAGGCGAAATTTCACCATGTGTTTGGTCATAGTATTTGGGAAACATATTTCACCTTTTTAGAAAAATATATGATTTATACTCATAAGTTTTAAAAACTATCAAAACTAACCATAAGTTTGTATTACAAGTCAATTGGATCTTCGTTGCAACAAATAACAAGTAGTGTCCATGACACTGGAGCAATGTGGTATATTGGAGTGAGTGCGAAAAGCATCATTCCATACAACGTGAAGTAGACAAAGCACATGACTTTGCTACCTTGAGCCGATTGTTCATCATTTTCATCAACAACGATATCATCACTTTCATATTCACTGAATATTTCATAACTACATTGATGTTCACGTAAAAAAAATTATGCAATAGAGTACAAACAACTACTATAGAGGGTGTTTTTATAAAATATAAAAGTTTGGTGTAGAATTTGAGTTTTTAAAAGATCCCAAATAATGAGATGCGTCCCAAATAATAGTTTTTTTCTAGTATTTGGGAATTTGAGTTATTTATCAAAAATATTTTCCAAATAATGACAAATTGTATAGACAAGCACTATTTGCCAAATTTTACTTGGAAAATCTATGTTCAAACAAGTGCAGAAAATGCTCTCTTGGAGGCATCTGAACGGCAAAAAATAAATTAAAATCTCAGCTTAGGTCCTCGCAGATCAAAATAATTTTCAACAAGATTATCTATTAAAAAAAATGTCTTAGTTTCTTTTTAGATTTTTCTTCCAGATATGTATTAAGGATGTGAAGAAAATGTATATTCTTAATTTGCATGTGATTTTAATAGTGAGTGCAAAATGATCAAGTAATATCTACAATGAAGTAGTGAAAATCGATATGATTGTTATTTATGAAATACATATAGGAAAACTTTAATTACACTTTCTTACTTGAGAAAAATTATTTTTAAAAAAATTCATTAATTATTCAGTCCAAGAGACATTTAAACTCCATTTTGGTGTAGGGATAATTGTAGCTTTGGTCTTTCAAGTATTGTTAAATTTTAATTTTGGTGTAGGGATAATTATAGTGAGAGCACTTGGTAACTCTAGTCTGAGGCAATTTGTAGATTTCTTTAAATTGATCCATTATTTTTAGTATGTGTTATAACATGCTAAACTATATTAATAATGTATAAATTAAACCTTTACACCATTGCCATTAGTGTATAAACTAAATCTAACTTGAATCAATTTATTATTCATTCAACTAAAATTGATTGTTAGGATCAAGCTAAAGGATGCTTTTGGAATAATAATTAAAAAGAGAGAAAGGGAGAAAGAAAGATGTTATTATTGAAATTGAAATTCACCAATTATCCAACAAACCATCATTTTGAAGATGGAAATACATAATTTTTTTAGAACATGTATGGTTTGATTTACTCTTCTGTTGGTGGTGGTGGTGGTATTTTATGCCACATTGGAACAGGTTGCCAAGTTGCAGAATCATGCTCGGATGTTACTGGTAATTTATCTGTAATAATTGATCCTTGCTTTAGCGTATTAGATACGTGTTCTCCTTTATGAGGTGGACAAACCCAATATTCACCATTATTATGACAATGACTTGCTCTTGGGGGATCATAATCTTCAATGGGGATTAAAGATCTAGAGTAACCACGTTTGAAAGAAACAATTATCAAAACCATAGCAAGAAATGTTGTGAAAGAGATTGAGAAAGGAGCCATTTTTGCTTTAGCCTAATTTGTTTTCAATAGTGAGTGCAAAATCATCATGTTTTTTCTACATTATATAGGTGAAGAAGTGATGAAGCTAATAATTATTTATGAAATCTATAGAAGAACTTTCCTTATTATATTTGTTTTATTTATAGGTTAATTATAATTCTTTGCTTGAAAAATATATTGGAGAATTTCATTAATTATATAATCTAAAATCTATTTGGACTTGATTTTACTGTAGGGACTAGGGAGAATCATAGTTTTGGTCCCTTGACTATAGAATAACTTTCCTTATTATATTTGTTTTATTGGTAGACTAATTATTATTCTTTACTTGAGAATTATGTAGGAAAATTTCATTAATTATAGGGAAAATTGTATATAATAGCAAATTATTAATTCAAATTAAATGTTATAAATATAGTTTGATTTAATTGTACCTCATAGCAAATTGTTGTTATTTCACCTCTCTCCTGGTGAATCTCGCTCGCCACTCTCGTTCTCTCCCTTGCCTCTCTCATTTTTTATACAAACGCAAGTGTATAAAGTGCGTTTGTGTTTGTATAAAGCGAGAAAAAATTGTATATATACATATATTTTCGTTCCTCTCTCTCCCCTCTCCCAGATCTCGCTCGCCACTCTTCCAGATCTCGCTCTCTCACTCGCCTCTCTCACTTTATACAAAAAACGCAAATTGTATAAAATGCGTTTGTGTTTGTATAAAGCGGGAGAAAATTGTATATATACATATATTTTTGTTCCCCTCTCCCAGATCTCGCTCTCTCACTCGCCTCTCTCACTTTATACAAAAACGCAAATGTATAAAATGTGTGAAAATTGTATATATACATATATTTTCGTTCCCCGCTCTCCGCTCTCCCAGATCTCGCTCGCCACTCTCCCAGATCTCGCTCGCTCACTCGCCTCTCTCACTTTATACAATTGATCTTTTTGTATATGTATATCAAAGCAGATTATACAACTGTTTTTTTTGTTGTATATGTATAGCGAATTATACATATATATATTTGCTATGGAGCGCAATTATGCAAACTTTGCTATAGCATACAAATATGAATTTTGTGTTTGCTATATGTGAAAGTTGCTCTTAATTATATAACCTAAAAGTCGTTACACTTGCATTTTGGCGTAGGGAGGATTATAATATTGGGCCCCTGACTATTTTTAAATTTTTTAAAACACTTTAAACTTTTAATTAATTAAAGTAATGCACTTTAAATTTTATATCAGTGACTCTTCACAAATTTATAACAATATCAATTATGACAAATTTCTTTTAGCCTAATTTGCCTTGGTTTTTAGTGGTGAGTGCAAAGCCATCAAGTTATCTTTACATTATATAATTGAAGTAGGAAAATTTTCATCACTCTTTCTTACTTGAGAAATATATAGAAAAACTTCATTAATTATGTAGTCCAAGAGCCATTTCAACTCCATTTTGATAACCAGCTTCTGATAACATCCGTTGCACGTTTGTTCTTTATTATTATGATAATAATTTTTTTTATCTATAATAGTTTTGAGTTATAAAATGAAAATATTGGTGGAGTCAGGAGTGAATCTTTTTTTTTAGAATTTTTAACATGTCAGGAGTGAAAATTTTTAACAACTAACTAATAATCTTGTTTACTGCTTATATGTTATATTCGAATTCAATTTCTATTATATGTTTTTTCTCTTTAAGATTGTTATTTCTCTTTCATATTTAGAAAGATAAATTTTAATGTTGTTCATATTTGACTTTTAAGTACTCCTTCATATTAAAATAAATTATCTCATTTGTTAGACTATGTCTTCTTCAGAGATTTTCACGATTTCTTTTGCTCGATGTTGTTGAGGGAGAAGCATTAGTTATCCTTTTTACCTCGAAAGCTAGGAGACTAAATCAAAATATAATTTCAATAAGTCATTGTCAAACTAAAGCTATCAAAGAGGCTCTACTTTGTAAAATACACACACATTAAGTTATTAAAATCTAATTAAAAATAAAATTATCAAATGTTAATCAATTTATTAAAAATTACTCATGCAAAAAATTGCAAAAATTGTTGGAGAGATATGCCGCATACCTTATTTGTATTGGCGCAATTTCTACTAAAAGCTCTATTCAACGGTCTGCAAACGCATCACCTCTTGTTTATAGCTGAGATTAAAAAATTACATCATAAGTTCATAAAGCAAAATTTTAGTAGTATATTTTCATGTGAGAGATCAAACACTTAAACATCAATTTAAGAATATAATTTGAATAATAGAAAAAAAAAATAAAGAAACTAAATGTAAAGAAATGCTTGAAAGAATATATGATAAGAGTTTTATGCTCGATAAACCAAATTCAAATGTACGTGTAAGAGAAAATATGCATCTGAGGAATAAAAAAAAATATGGATTGTTGGAAATATATGTCAGTTTCTTTTAAAGATTATTATCAATGAATAATTGTCTTTTCATTTGCTTTCATATTTAGAATTGTAATTTATTGTGAAAAATATGATGCTTAAATCAGTATAATAATGATAGTAATTGAAGAGACATGTAGGTTACAATTTTTGGTATCAAAACGTTATTGTAACTTATAAGTATAGTGATTTCTTGAAGAGTTAAAAAGTCATTCAACTTTAATGGTGATTTATTGAAGAGTTAAAAAGTCATTCAACTTTAATGACTTCACGCTTATAGAGTAATAATTAGTTAATAATAATAATAATAGTAATAATAGTAATAATAATTAAAAAGTTGAAGGGCATTTCTGTAATCCAACTTTAAACTAAACACCTTCCCATTTATAATATAAAATACTTTCTGAAAACGTATGTTGCACGTTATATTCCGTGTTAATTAACATCAGAATATTGCCCAAGCTATTTGACAACTCTCACTTCCTGATAACTAACAAATTAAATCTTGTGATTGTATAAAAAATCAGCTCATACATAGAAATAACCAAAATAAATATATGTACGGAACAACCAATGATAAAATATTATAAGAAAAATACATATATATACATGTGAAAATGTATGGAAACATGCAACGTGTATTTACCTTCTTATAAATGTGCCCAAATGTTACTGGAACCATGAAAATGGCTTTTTACTTTAGTCTTGTGCCAATAGGAGAGATGTGTTCCTTCTTTATATTATTTTTATGATGGATCTTTGTCACGATCCAACTCACCGAGCCGTGTGGGCACCCACTCTAACACCTAAGTAGGAGAACCCTCGATTCCCAATCAGTTTAAGACATGCGGAAGATTAAGAAAACTGGGAATAAAATCGCATTCATGAGATTAAAAGAACATAAGGGTTTTTCAACATTGCGAGTTAAGACTTATAAAGTAATTAACACCCCAGGGATCTAGTCTAAACAGGTACAAGTGCTTCTAAGATTACAAGGTATAAACATGATAACAAATGACGCAGCTCCCACCATATGGAAGGAAAAATAGAAGTTGTTCTGCAACCACACTATGCCAAAAAGGCATAGCAAGAGTAGTATCAGTACAACCACACGTACTGATAGGCATCATCGGTCAACCCAATATCCACCGCATAATATAAGAAAATCGACTAGCAGGAACATGCAATAAGACCGTTCATTCCTCCACCTTTATATCCTACCCTTACCATTTACGAATACTTTAGCATATACTGGTACACTTGACTCTAACCCCTTACTCGCTCCATCCTTGATCATAACTTAATCATTCTACCTCTTGGGGAGGGGGGGGGGGGGTTCCAAATGTAACCACTACCAACCCGGCCAACCGCTCACAACATACTCTTACTAATTCCACATCACCACTAAACCTTGAACTCCATAGTACGTTCTATCAAGGCTTATTAATCGTTCTCATACGAATCCTCTACCAAAGTAATACCTAACTACTTAACACTTACAACATAAAACCACCCCAATTCTCAACGAAAAGAAAACAGACCCCCTCTCTAAGTAACACAGAGTAACGCCTGAACCCTCGGTCTCCACTTACCATACCACATCCCGTTTTGGGCCTGACCATTCATAGTTTATTTAATAACGAGATATATAGCAAGTAACTCGACATGTTATTCACACGTATACAAAATACAATTCAGTTATCATTTCAGAGAAATATACAATCTTCCATTACCAATGACAGATAGATATGAACATAGTAATCACCAATGGTTCTCTCATGGAACCCACACCCAAACTGTTAGTGTGTCGGAATGAAACACCCAATTCAATATGCATGTGTCGGAACGTGACACCTGATCCAATATGCGTGTTGGAACGTGAAACCCGATCCAATGTATGTGTTGAAACGTGACACCCGATCCAAAAAATGTGTCGAAATGTGACACTCGATCCTGTCAGCACAACCACAATCACAATCACACCCACAAGGAACAATGCTCATAGTCAGACAATCAAGCAATGGTTTCATGACATGTAATTATTCATATACATATACTCTTTTGCATTAGATTTGATTCACATTCCTTGTTCTCATACATGCATGCATATAACGAAGCAATTAATCGGCATACATCACACAAACAGGAAATCAAACCATCACCTATCCCTAGTTCACAGGACGGAGTTTTCTCCCTACGATATACGTCTTATGTAAAAACTAGGAATATGGTATAACCATCCCATTTTTGGTGCACGAAGGCCTATGCATGAATTCTACCATCAATTATCAACATAGTACGCAGTGAATAACACAGATTTAAGTCTACTCAATTAAATAAACCTAGCCTACCTGGGCGCCAAGCAGCGGCACGAAATTATGACTTCCATCCTAATTTCCGGACCTCGTGACGGTGGATTCGACCGAGAATCCGCAAGCTATTGTCATCCTTGCGCTAGAAATTTGTTCCTCCTTCTTTCCCAAGCCTATAGTAGTCTTTTGAGGGTTTCTGGGGTAAATCTCGCCTATTTTTTGTGTTTTGGGAAAAGGGAGAAAATAAGGTTTCGCGTCATTTAAGTTCTGTCTCCGACCTTCCCACTCTAGCGCTCCTTGTCCCGTTGGAGCGCCGCCGCCCTAGCGGCACTTATCCCGCTCTGGCGGGAGGAGGGGCCCAGTTTCTCCCGACGTTTCTCCTTTTCTAAATACCGACGGTTCGGATCGTTACAACTTTTCTACCTTCCGTTCTATCAATTACATATAGAATATTGATAGTGTAATTAATTAAAGACATGAATATTGCCTCCAATTTTTGTGATATCTTAAATGAATTAATATTAAATATTATACTGTTCCCTCTTTATTCAATTAAAACCGTGCAATTTCGGAAAAGAATAAATTAGTCAAATAATAAATATTGTATAAAATGGATCAACTTTTCAAACTCCATATTTAATTCACCGCCAATATTCACTTAAAACAATTTATGCATGAAGCATGGAAGATATTCTAATCACTCGAATAAATAGATCACTTTCATAAATCCTATTTAGTAATCATTATCCTCAATTCATGTATTACAATAAATATATCTTACATGTATAAATTCTTAAGGATTTTTAATGATTTCAAATAAGTAAATCACTTAAGTGATAACTATTTATTAATCACAAATTTTTTAATTTATACAAATTAATATACACGTGTAATAATTAATGCTCATATAATTATTTGACAAAAGAAAAAATCTTTAAAAAATTAATTCAATGATTGAATTGGCTGCCACCGCCACTTAATACTCTATATCCAGCATTAAATGGAGGCAGCTAAAAAAATATCACCACCATTAACACAATTTAATGGGCACTCCCTTTTTTTTTCTTTTTAAATTACTTAAAATGGGAAAGACACTAATCCCCATAATTAAAACTTCCTAGCAAATATTACTTTTTGCAATTAAAAACACTTTTCTACTGCCGCAGCTTGTATCTTTTGTTGTTGTAAAAACAATAGTGCAGCCACTGATCTTTTTACTTTCTTTTTATTTATTTATTATTATACCAACAATATATATTTCATAAGTTATCAATTTAGATACAAGTGAGGCTCTTAATGCCAATGGTTAGAAACTATATGCACAATAGAAGCATATTAAAATCATATTGCTTACATGAATAATAGATAACCAATACGTTTATGCTAGAACACATAAACTTTCTGAAACTTAATTCAACAATTACCTCTTGAAGCGTGAGCATATACCTTCGAGCGAATCCACAAGTTAGACAACCCTTCAAGCGAATCCACAACATAAACACAACTTTGCAATCTTCTACGATGATCCCAAATTCACATCCGAACTCTCTCAATACTTGGCTGGGCAAGTATCGTATAGAAAACTTATTCCTTTTCTAGGTTAGAAGAAACCCTACTTATAGAGATTTTTTCTACTCCAAAAAGGAGAAGAAAAAAGTCACGCCCTTTTTTCTTAAACAAGAATATAACGCTTGTTTTATTCCTTTTTCTAGAAAATAGGATTTGATTTCTAGTTAAACATGAGCACGTTGAAATCACAAAATTAATTATTCAGGTTTCTTATTGTGGAAAGAATTCTAAATAATTAATTTGAATTATTCTTACCATAATAAATTACAAATCATTCTACTAGAAATTTGTAATTGCACTCCTTTATATATATACTAGGTAATTTGCCAGCGCTTCGTGCGGTCATAAATAATACTCCCTCCGTTTCACAAAGAGTGACCTGGTTTGACTTGGCACAAAATTTTAGAAAATAAAGAAGACTTTTGAATCTTGTGGTCCTAAATTAAAGTTATGTCAAATTTACTAAATTGCCCTTCAATCTTGTGGCTTTAAACATGCCACGTGGAAAGCTGAAATTAAAATGTTACCAAAAAAAGAAAAAGGTCATTCTTTTTTAAACAGACTAAAAAGGAAAGGAGGTCAATCTTTTTTAAACGGAGGGAGTAATTGCATTGAACTTACAAATAATCCTTTACTAATACCCATACATTAAAAATAATGGGAAAAAATAGGTTCTTAAAAAAATATTAGCAATATTCCAACATGAATTTGATTATTTGTCATTATCACATAACTCAAGAACCTCTAATGAATGAATTATTCAGGAAATAATAAATCATTGGTTCTTTAATCAACATTAAAAGGAAAATAAAGAAGAAAATAAGAATATATATACAAAGGCATTTTGTAAGAAAAGAAACACATTTTAGTTGCATAGATTATACAATTGTGATATATGTCTTAGGAGAAAATTCAAAAAATTGTTAACAGATTCAAAAAAGAAATTATGCTTGAACATAAAAGCAATTATAACTTTTAAACTTGCATAATGAATTTCATCAATTGATAAGTGAGAAACTTCATAACTATGTAAAAATAGATAATATGTAAGCTTATATATAGTAGTTTTAAGTTATAGAATTTTATATAGGATATCAAAATATTAATTCTTGGAACTGAATACAATAACTATTTTCTGCACAATGAATATACCTACTATATGTGTAAATGTTCAATATAGTTGGAGACAATAACTTTGCAGAAACATAAACAACAGAGTTTAAAACGTGTACTAAAAAACAACAATTAATATCATAAATATAAATTAATGACTGTAAAAAAAACCAGGATATGTAAAAGTAGAATGAAATAGAAAGGAAAAAATCGAGTCCACTGAATGCACAGTGTCCCCTTAAAAAAATTACTCCCCTCTAATACCTGAGGTTTAAAGAATTGATCCTCTCAGGATGGAACGATTTTATTCACCAACGTATTAATACAAAAACAATGGTGCCAGTAAGCCACTCAACAGGAGTAAAGTACACGAATATTTAATTGTGCAGAAGAAGAAGAAGTAGTTCAGAATTTTCGTTGTTTTAAAATGAGAGGAAATCCCTCTATTTATAGACAACAAAGGGTAGTGTGAACAAATGCTTATTGTGTCTTATCAGAAAGGTCACAACTCTTTGGAAAAGTCACAACCCTTTAGAAAGGTCACAACCTTTCATAAACGTCAGAACCTTTCATAAAAGTCGCAACTCTTCATAAAAGTCACAACTTTTCATAAAAGTCACAACTCTTCCTAAAAGTCACAACTTTTCATAAAAGTCACAATTTTTCCTAAAAGTCACAACTTTTCATGAAAGGGAAGGCTAGTTTTGGAAATAAATAAATTAAAAGGGAATCCTTGTTTGTGGCAACGCCACGTAGGCGGGCTTAGGGTTCTCTTTATATATATATATATATATATGATATTTCGAAATTCTCCATTAAATACTTATGTGATTCCCCATGTTAAGATTACAGATACTAATCAATAAATTAAATTACTGAAAAATTTAATTCAATAATTAATTTCCTTTAGAACACTGCTTAACTTATTTCATGTGTCAGATTCATAAATCCCCTTGCAAGATTTGACACGATGAAAACTTATTAGCTTCTCAAAAAGGTATATCATAAATCTTTATATCTAGACATGAACTCCATCCACTAACTTATTATTTCACCAATATATATTATTATCATTCAATCTACCCGACATATTGACTCATCTCAGAATCTCATCATTTAATAAATCAAAACGATAATTAAAATATACAGATCATAATAGTTATATCAGGATTAAGAATACAAGTACATTTAATAGTTTATAGGCTATTCTTTTGTTAGTCAGTCTAAAACAACCATCTCTACTCGGTACCGCTCAATACATACAAAATGCACTAGCACAAGAAGTTGGGACTGTACTGTTCCCATGTTCCCATAATCAAGATTAATTATATATAATATTGTGCTACAATCGTACCAATGACATGTTCAATTTCCATCTTCGATTGTGAACAAAAAAATTTATACTTAAAAACCGATGATTTAATCCTCTGTGTATAAGCTAAAACTCTATATACTGAATCATCTACTATATAAGTAAACAAACACCATAAATGAATATGTGATCTATTAAAACTGAATAAACAATTATTATATAATTAATATTATATCTAAACATATGGTTAATAGTTTATATCCTAACAATATATTAGATGAATTTTTCTCTTTTTAGTTTTTATGATCATGTTCACACAAAGTTCAATATTACGTTCTTGTTTTGGTTTTGATTCATCAAGTCTTCTTGTATCTATTATTATCAGCCATTATGCTCTTTTAAAAAAACTAGTTTTAGTTGATAGTTTTAAAGATTATATAGATATTATACATAATCAACAATGGACAATGAATTTTTTGTAACGATTCGTCCAGTCATTATAGGTGGTTAGAGCCATAGTACCTTTATCTGAGTTTTCGTAGCATGATGAGTTAGTATAAACTCGAAATGGAGATATTTCTGTTAGCTGATATCTGTTGGAAATCTTACGGAAAATACCTTCTTCACGAATACTTGTATGAAATTCACTAAAGCTTGAGGCGTGTTAGACACTGCCCTTAAGGATATTTCATCTGGATTGTGTTAAACTAGGAGCCAAAAACTACAAAAGATTCACAAAATAAAACCCAGCATAATAAAATGAGGAAGAAGAAGAATCACTCTATATTTTCTACTATCCTCCACAAGAACTCATGAGAGATATATACAACAAAAAATGAGAAATTGCTAGCGTCTCAATAACAACAATTAAAAATATAAGAATGAATGCCATCAATACATTGAAGACAATTCATTTTGGACAATTTATAATGACCCAATCGGTCATTTTTTAAAAGTTTCATGAATTTACCATTTTACCCTCCCGATATTGATCCAAGTGGTTTTTGATTGAGTTTTGAAAGTTGGTTTCAAACTTTGAGTTTAAAGTTGAGAAGTTCAAAAGTTTGAGTTTGAAAGGCTAATGTTGTTAAGAAAGTGATTTTTGGTGTCTTTTCGAGTTTGGAGTGTTGAAACGGAATTTTGTCGATTCCATTACTTTCGGAACGTAAAATCTTATCTGTGAGAGTTTTTTGTTTCAGTTCAAGTCTTTTTGAGGATTACAGGTCCTATGTTGTGAAATTATAGAAATTTAGCATTTGGATTAACTTTAGTCAACATTCGAGATTCGGATGCTCGATTGGAATTTCGAGAGTTTCATTGAATTCGGGGAATGATTTTAGGCCTAGGTGAGGTCTTGGTTAATTTTGAGAGATTTCGAGCCTATTTTAGCCTTTTTAGGCGTTGAGTTAGTTTCTTGTGGCTTTCACAGACGTCAGGTCAAGGAGACCTCATATTCGTATTTCAATGGTTCGATTGAATCTGAAACGTCGAGTATCATCAATCTGCATAGATGGTTTGTGTGCACGTAGTTCCAAACGAATCCCGAGGGTCCATTCTATGATTTGAAAGTTGGCTGAATTTTCTGTTGTGTACTGACCTCACTTTTGTTAACGTTAGTCCGCTTAAGCAAACCTGAGGTCGCTTTTGGGAAGTCCATGTAAGCGAACCTAAGTCCACTTTTACGACATCTGATAGGGTTTTAGGCCTAAAATTTAGGGGGTTTAATCCTCATTTGTCATTTTTGAGCATGGAAAATCCTTGGTGGTGATTTTTGAAAGGATTTCTTGTGCTAAATCATTTGGTTAAGCTTTCATGATCCTAAAACTTCATTTTCCTTTGGTTATTTATGAATTCTAACATCAAAATTGTGGATTTTGATTGGTAAGTGGTAAGGTTCTTCAAGAACTCATGATCTTAACTAAAATGGAGACTGTGAACTGATTTTGAGTCCTTTTTCGAAATGGTTTTCACTAATGAGTTCCTAAAGCCTTGAGTAATACTTTCAAGTATTAAATTTTGGATTCAAACCTTCTTTTTGAAATTGAGTTTTGAGTTGATAGATCCATTTTTCAAAGAAATTGATGTGGATATGGTTGTTTCCGTAAATTTATTGTGAATACTTGCTTTTGTATAGATTATGTGGCTTTGAAAGTGATTCGGAAGGGGAAGACTCAACTGTAGAAGTGATTTATTGGTTGATTTAAGGTAAGTGACCTCCTAAACCTTGTATTCTTGTTGAAGTGATTTATTGGTTGATTTAAGGTAAGTGACCTCCTAAACCTTGTATTCTAGTAGAACTCATGTTCTTCCTTAGTTATTTGTGTGTTGAGAGTAATGAGGATGAAGTGAAGGGTTAATTGTCCACTTAATAGATCTGAATGAACAAAAAATGGTTGAAATTGAAATGGCTATGTGATGAAAATGATGATGTGAATTGCCTTGTTGTGATCCTTATTGATTGATTGATGAAATGCGTGATAGCATGAATGTGAACTTGAATTGCATGAGTTATTGTCTCTTTCATATGGTGTGATATTGCGTGTGTTCATTGATTGTTGAATACCATGGTGAGACTTTGATCATCATTCTTCTCTTACATTCTGAGGCTTGTCAAAGGACTATTAAGAGGTAGTTGTTTGTCATCTTTGAGGGCCCTCTTTTCCTTTTCTTTAAGCTTTGTTCTATATGAGAAACAAAGACTGAGACTTGTACTAATTTCTTAATGTATTTAGTGACTTGTACACGTGACAACCAAATTTTGAGGGGTTTAAATAGAAAGAATAAGTTTTCTGCTTTATCTCTTCCTTATTTTATTTATTTTTGCGTTTCTTTCATTTTCATTGGGTTGAGGTTGAATTTTCTTGGTGGGAATAAAAAAGGGTCATCGCGTCTATTTTTTGGGTCGTGACAAATTGTATCAGATCCAGGTTCATAGGTCTCACGTATGTACAAGCCACGTCTAAGTAGAGTCTTCAGAATCGGTATGGAGACCTCTGTACTTATCTTTGAGAGGCTATGAAGACTATTATGAAAATTCCTTTTTTCCAGCATTTCTTATTGTGCGTGGTTACCTTCGTTAGTGTTGGTAACCATGGGTTGTTTTGGAAAAATGTCGAGGACTAGAGCTTCTGTTTCAGGTGGTAGAGGGGAGTTAGTCTGTCATGACCCAAAGTATATCCTAGGCATAACATGGAGTATAGGATCCATAGTGGCCCTACACAAGCCACTTAGTACACATCATACAAGATAATAGAATTTAAAGAATTCAAAAGACAATTTATATCATAAAGAGTTTGAACAAAAATGGAAGTCTATCATAAGTCTCAAAGCCATCTAATACATCATAAAGAAAGTGAATGGGGTGTAACTCATACATCACATACAAATTTGAAACAAAAAAAGGATACAACAATAAAAGAGTCTCAGCCCTTGAAACATGCGGATTCACCAATCTTCAAAAGCCCAAAAGGATCAGCTAGCCACGACTGTGCGGAATAGGAGCGTCGGACCCTACATTAGTGAAACAATGTAGGCATAAGTATGCATTAGTATATGGAATATACTAAAGTATGATTGCAATGCATATGAATTATGATATCATGCTAAAAGGGACTTTACATGACACACAATGACCAAGCTAAATCATAAAATAACATGTTAGAAAGTATAAGCATGGTCAATACAAGCTAAACATCTTTAAAACACTTGTGACATACTTTTAAAGAGTATCATTAGTTCACTATTGAAGGAAGTTTGACATTAACGGACCTAGACCATGCGAGCTACAACATGGAATCTGGTGTCTATCCCACACTGAAAAGAGATATCCTTACTTGCCAAGGTAAGAACCATAAATTTAAACTATAGTGGATCCACTAAATAATGTCTATCTAAGACAAACCTAAGGTTGCACATTTGAACATGAGAAATCACCGCTCATCCACTCGGTGCTAAGCATAAACCCCACAGAATAGTCATTAATCATGTTCATCTTCTTTTCCATGGAAAAGTACAATTAGGTAGCCAATCCAAGCTAGAGTTCATTTTGAATATCTCCCAAATCTTGATTCAAATTTAGTTGAGAAAACCTTTTAACCCTATGCATTTTTCACGTGAGAATAACCTTTCATAACAACAACATCGATGCTTTACTCTCAAAGCAACCTCAAATCGTTCATATCAACTCCATAGAAAAAACATACATTGATAAATTCATAATTCATAGTTCATGGGTTTATTATAAGATCATGGTTGAAAAACATAATTTAAGCATGAAAACGTGCAATTTCAACTAAATATCATACATTAACATCAAATAATGCATTAGAAGACTTAATTAATAATAATATATCATAATTGGAAGAAACCCACATTCTTTGAATTGAAACCCTAATTTAATAATTTGAAGATTTTATTGAGAACTTGAAATCTTTAAGGACCACATGGAAGAAAGGACTCCATGGGTGAATACACACATACCTTGATGCCAAAAGCCCAAGAAGAATGGAGAATTTGGAGACTTGAATGAAACTCTAGCTCTTCTTCTTCTTCCTCCTTAGCCTTGAGAGAATATGAGAGGATGAATTTGGTCAACTTTTGGAAATTTAGGAGAATGAGTTAAAAATGGGTTATTTAGGGGCTTAAAATGTTTATATAATATAGGGCCTAGGGTGGAAGGCAAAACGACATAGTATTGGGTCAAAATAATTAGGAAAAGACCCAAAAACCCCTTTAAAATAGCTAACGAATCTCATCTACGTTTTGGACCTAGTCTATAGGTCATTTCAACGAACCGTACTGGTCAACTGTAGATACGCTACTGGACCTTAAAATTCCCCCATATTTGACGAATCTCATTTACGATTCGTAGGTCTTCCTACGGTCGGTACATGCCATCCGTTGAACCCAGTTTTGACCCTCAAAATTTCACTAAGAGCCTGGGACTCACCTACGAGACATATCTATGACTCGTACAAGGAATAACGAACCGTCCTAGTGAACTGTAAAAAGGGTACTGGACTTGTTTTGAAAAAAATATTATCCCACTACCTAAAATTGCTATGTACGACCCATAGATGGGAACCGTAGACACATGCACCAACCCAAATTTATATTTTCCTTTTTTTCCAAATCTAAGGTGTTACAATATTCTCCCTTGAAAACATTCGTCCTCGAATGGAACTGTAACGACCTGTTCCCATCGTTATAGAAATGCCAACGAGGGAAATTTTGGGGCCGGAAAACTTTTTCATAGTATTTAGATTTTCCCAACCTAGTCTAGATTTGGATGAAATCTGAGTCTTTAAGGTGTAGGGAAATCTGGTAACAATCGGGTGAGTTAGATAACTCGTTAAGGAATTCGTACGACTTTACGGAATAAAATTTGGGCGAGTAGAACTCCCAGAATCGATCTTAGCGTAAAGAGTATTTTCTGAGCGTCGTTGGTAAGAGGTGTGTTGTGAAATGGGGATTTTGAAATTCTTTAAATAGCTCTCTGTTTCGTGCAACCCACCTTGGCGGGGATTTTGGTTGCTATGGTGGGGCCGCTGTAGTGGGATGGTGGCCACTAATGCGGGCCAGATGCGACTTAAAGTCGTAAATAAACCCCTAAACGACCTTATTTGGCACTTTTCAATTTTTAGAGCTAAGGAACGAACCCCAAGTGACTCCTACTCATTTTTCACCATTCTTGAGGCTAAAGGTAAGTTTTTCACTCCCCGAATCCATTCTTCGATCCGTAGAATGTAATAGAATGGGTGAATATTGACGGGGGAGGGTTTTGTTATAGATTCTAGGGTGGAAACAACCCTAATTTGGATAATTGGGATCATGGGTTTGATCTAGGGTTCATAGAATTGTTAGTAATTCGGGTAATTAGTGGTTGTTTATTGATTCCTGTATTCTATTGATTGTTTGTAGACCAAGAACAAGCGGAACGAATCCAGAAAGGGAAGGATCAAGTTTCTTAGGGTTTCAAGCTTGTTTCGAGGTAAGTGATGGTTGTGATTCTTTAATTGTGTGATGTATGTTTGTTCTTGCTTCATTATGATACTTGCATGTATTTGAATGTTGCATTATTGATCACACTTGATGTAAATGAGATAGATGAATGAAGATTGTCATAAAATCATGACTTAAATGTATGATCTTGAGGATGTACTTGTGTTTGTGTTTGTGGTGTGTTGAATGGATCGGTTTCCACGTTACGGCATAACTAACGTGGATCGGTTGCCACGTTTCAACATAATTATGGGATCGGTTGCCATGTTCCGGCATAATCATTGGATCGGGTACCACGTTCTGGTATGCTAACTGTTTGGGTTTTGGTTTGATGAGAGGACCAATGATTTGATATAATTATGTATCTTGAGAAATGTGACGTTGTTCGTTGTTAGTAAATGTTGATAATATGGTATATGTTCGATATATGCATGTGATCATATTGTTGTGATGACTTATGTATGTTGCACTTAGTGGGATAGCCGCGTGATCCTACCAGTACACTGTGGTTGTGTACTGATACTGCATTTGCTCTTATTTTTGTTGAGTACAGGGCATTTGCAAGCGGCTATTGACAGACCTCTCTTAGGAGATCAGTGATCGGTCGAATTCAAGCGTGAGTCAATTCTTCCGGGCTGCCATGGGTTCTCTTTCGTCTATGTCCACCATTTCCAGACTTAGACTATGTTCTATTAGTTATTAGTACATTAGTTGGGGGTTGTATCCCTCCTTGTTTAGACTTGGTTCATTGTTAGATGTTTTGGTATATTGACTTTCATATTCTAGGTTATTTCTTCCGCATTGTTTAGTTCTTGTTAGACTTTTGTTGGAGTTTATGGAAACTCCCTATTTATTTCCTTAGCATTTAACTTGCTTCCGTAACTTAAATGTCTTAGTTTTGGTTTAGTTGCTTGGGTTGAGATGTAGTAGTGGTTCTCCCACCGGAGAGTTAGTGTGGGTGTCAATCACGACGGTCTGGGTCGTGACAGGAACTCAAGACATCATAATGAGGGTAGGAAGAAGATCTAATAGCTCAACATGAATGATGTAACATCCCGCCTTAGAAAGAACTAGAATTAGAAAGAACTATTTTTGGAAAGAGTAAATTTGAAAATTTTGGCAAGTTATGCTAAGTATAAGTTTCGGGTCAACTTCAAACAATCATAACTTTTAGTACATGATGAGTTAGGTGGGCTATAAGATATCAAATGAAAGGTCTTGGAATCCTCTTTCCAGCTCCACTGAGTTTGCTAATTTTCGAGCTCGTATGTGGGAGATATGCCTGTTTGAAGTCGGGATGTTCGGTTAAGGAAAGTTACCCGGATTTAAGAGGGGTATTTTGGTCTTTTCCTTACCCAATCAAGTTATTTCGTTTTTAGTAATTAATTAGGAATCTAAACTGATTTGGTTCAGTTTACACAATCAAAATTAACGCCTAGGGTTATGAGAATAATTCAAGAAGAGGAGAAAAAGAGAAAAGTCAAGGTGTTCTTGGAGATTTATTGCGGAATCGAAGGTCGTTTTGGCAAGGGTTGATCCCTAAAGTGGTATGTGAGTTCACATAGCATTGGTTTCGTTCACACACGCGCCAATCATGTTAATTTCGGCGTGAATTTCGTTCTAAAAAGTTGAAGGTTTGATGTTCTTGAGTTGTGTTCTTGAATTTTGCTTTCATTCTTGAATTAAGAGGGGATTGAGGAGTTCTTGAGGAAATTGTAGCAATTTTAAGAGTTTTTAAGTATATTATTGCGTACATGTATTGGATAATTGAATCTTAAGAGAAATTGAGAAAAAGAATCGAATCTAGTCGAATTAAGGTCAGAAAACGAGAAGAAAATTTCATCGGATTGAACTGGGGGAGGGGTGGCGCGGCGCGCCAGCAGTGCGCTAGAAATGGGTCTCTGAACTTTAGGGGCTAGCGCCCCGTGCCAGTAGTGCACCCGGGTCGTCTCCCCCTACCCGTTTTCCGTTGTTTAGCCCGTCTGAGTCCTTCTAAAGTGTACTATCACTTCCTATCAATTCTAACTACTCTAAATGACTTCTAAACATCTAGAAATCATCCATAAACATGAATCATAAACTTGAATCCATAAATTCAAAGTCAAATTCAAGGTAGAGCTAAGAGTCAAGTCTTGAGAGTTCGTCAAGTCTTTTCAAAAAGTATTTTACAATTGTTTTAAACTTGTTTTAAGACTTGAGCATTGAGTTGAGTAAGAGTAAGAGTGGAGTTCATTTTCTTAAAAATGATCTACGGGAACTAAGTATTCCTAAAGAGTAAATGTTTTTACATTTAAGATGAGTGGAAACACCGATTTTTAAATGAGATTTCATGAGCAGTTCTGAGTACTATCTCTTTTAAGAGAAAGATTTTGAGTAATAATCTCAAACCACAGAAAGAGTTATGTTTTTAAACATATGAGCTGAGTATATTTCTAGAAGTAGTATTGAGCATCGATATGGGGACAAGTTTAGATAACTCAAGGTGACTTTTCCTCAGTGAACTTAAATCGAAGTGGTCTGGTCCATTCAAGGTGACTCGAGTATTTACAAATAGGTCAGTCGAAGTGGAAAGTAAAGATGGACAAGCTTTCAAGGTGAATGGGCAGCGTCTGAAACTCTATTTTGGAGAATGTCATGAGATATCAGTAATTGAAGTGGTGTATTTAGAAGATGCTTGAATTCATTTCCACGTCATGCCACTACGTTAAATAAGGCGCTTCTTGGGAGGCAACTCCAAGCTTTAGTTGTTTTTGAGTAATATGTGTTGGATGTGCAGGAATACGTGCTTATGCGATGGTACAACCATTTCGGCGGTCCACCGAGTGGATCATCGATCGCGAAGTGGTTCGCCTTTTACATAGGACGGGAGGACCATCGTTCTGATATATTTGGTGAATCAGCCAGTCTGATTGGCAATGTGTCGATGGGGTTCGGCGAGCTCGAACTCTACCTCCATTTGGTCGCTCCTGAAGGACCGGTGTTCTGGAATATTCGGTGATGCTTCTATCTTGTTTGATGGTGCACCAATGGGGTTCGGCGAGCTCGACTTTGACCGCCCTTTGATCACAATTGCAGGGCCATCGTTCTGGAATATTTGGTGAGGCACATGCAGTTCGGCGGTCCGCCGAGTGGTTCAGTGATAACTCCTAAGCTTCGCTGATGGGCATCATAGTGAAGAATTCTTCTAAACTAATTCCTTTCATTCAATACTTTTCCCTTTATCATTTTGTCTTTATTTTCCATTGTGCATTAAGGACAATGTTAGGTCTATTTGGTGGGGTGGAAGTATGATACCACATTTTAATGTTTTTAATATGGCTCTTCTCTTGCAATTTCGAATGTCGGTTCTAAGCAATACCGATTACTTGAATAATGCTCTAGATTGAACGATATGAGTGCACGGCAATGATAAGGAAAATTGAGTCGCATAAGTCATATGTGAACTCCTCGCCTCTCATTGTGACTAGCCGGTTGTTGAGTTGATCTCTTGTGATGATCATAGCACGCTAGCTGAAAATTGTAGAGTTTTGTTTGATGATTATGTCGAATGCCATGTGTGGTGAGGTTGTCTTGAAATATTGGCTTGGTAATACCTAGAACTTGCCCCTTTAGTCCAATTTATTGATGTAAGCAAGCGATTGAAATGATCTTAGGCAATTTTTGAAAAGTGAACCAAAAATTGATCTTATACCTCTTTGTGACCGCCTAGTGAGAGTGTGAACCTAGCTTGACCCCATTTAAGCCTATCCTTTTCTTTGGAAGAAACTTGAACAACTTTCACCCTTTTTCCCATCACCTATAACCTTCATGAAGAATTGGTTCGTTTGAATAGCCATCTTAGGCCTAAAGCCTAAGTTGGGGTGTGGTGAAAAAGGAGGAAAATCAAGAAGTGTAAAAAAATTCGCCCTTGAAGGATCTTGTTTTGAAAAATATGGAACCCTCCATGTAAAAAAAAAGATTTCAAAATGAGCAAAAGAAATGGGGTATCCAATGAGCCTTGCTCAAATGAAAATAGGGTGGATTGTGAACATCATATAGTGTGAAAGAGAAGGAGAAAAGGTGAAATGTAGGCCATGCTTCATAAAGGTAGAAGTCGCTAAACCAAAATGATCATACCTTTACACTCAGCCTTGTTACAAGTCTTGAAAGGCCTTTGTGATCTTGAGTGAGCTGAAAATAATGTTGATTGGAAAATAAGGGCAAACATATGGGTAGAGCAATACATGTGTTCATCTTTGGGAGTGTGAGAGTTGTATTTGATTCCAAAATTCTATTAAATTGGTGATAAGTTATGTGTGAACATGGAATCATTCTTGGTGTGTGGGAATTTGAATGCTTTCGTTAAGCTTGAATATGCATTTGAAATTACTTGATGAGGGTTAGTCACAGTTTGAAAATTTGAGTGCACAATTGAACATTGCATGCATAGTTTGAACCTCTTATGTGCATTCAGGTTGAATCTTGAGTAGCATTGTTTGTAGACATCCTTATTGAACTGATTAATCTTGGGTTTTACATGAGGACAAACAAAAGTTTAAGTTGGGGATGTTGATGAGTCTGAGAATTTGACTCATTTAGGGCTTGATAGTTACAGTTTAATGTCCTCATTTGTCTAACTTGTGCTCTAAACTGATGATTATGTGTTGATTTGTAGCTAGGAAGACAAAAGAGCAAGGCAAGAACATTAACAGGCAAAAGAGAGAAGAAAAACAAAGTTGAAGATCACCATCGCCCAGTGGCATTTTAGTCCGCCCAATGTTACAGTGTGTCGGGCCTTGGACCAAGGGAATTAAGTGATAGAACATCCATTTTAGAGAATCGCTGATTGAATCGGCGAAAGAGCTTCAATCCGCATAAGTTACAGGACCACTGGTCAAGATGCATACACAAAAGGCGATCAGAAAGGATAAAAGGCGCATCACCGATCAGGTCAGGGAGCCCCACCCCCGAAGGCCTAAATCTAAATATAAATTGATTTTTAGAGATCACGGGATCCTACCATTGTTAGACTTAGAGTTTTTAACTAAAACATTGTTTTCCTCAGTTTTAAAGGGTTTTCTAGTAGATTTTCGTTGGGTTTTTGGATTTGAAGGTAAATTGGAGCATTGTAAAGATTCGGATATTACTACCCAGCTTATGGCAAACGTAGTTGGTATTAATTTCTTACTTTTATGATGTGTGGCTAAAACCCCTAGTCTTGGGGGTGTGATTATGTGATTAATTTCCTTAATTAGCTTATGTGTATTAGTAATTAGTGATTGAATTATTGTTTTAAAGTGAGTTTGATTGGTAATTGAGGTTTAATTTATGAATTATGGTTGAAGAATGCATTTCTAGTTTAGTATTCTATACTTTCTTGAGAAAAAGGTTTTAGAATTAAGGTTACCAATTGATAATTGTAGTGATTGGGTTGTTGTGGGTTCAACTCGAGAGAGTGAATCTTAATCCGATCCTACCTATCTAGCTCGAGAGAGTGGATAACTTCAGGTAGTGGGCTACTTCTAGTTTGATGCTTGTTGAGGTTCGAGAAAACTCACTTGAGTCATGATGGTTGATCAAGAGATGGCCATTGCATATAAAGTCTAGCCTACCCACTTAGATTCAGCAACTTCTAGTAATTGATAATCACACGTATAGCGAAATTGGTAATTAATCGATCACATCCCCAAGTATCCCTTATCTACTTGATTACTCCCCTATTTTTCTTAGTTGTTAATTGACAAACCTTAATCCCCCATTTCATTTAATTGAGTGATTTCGATAATTTCTATTCCTACAATCGTTTAGAGCATGTCTTACACTTCACAATTGATTTCTCTACCATATCACTCCCTGTGGGATCGACCCCAACTCTTCGTTGGGTTTATACTAGATTGTGATCGCCTACACTTAGTATTAGATGAGGTGTAGTTAACCATTATTAGTAAGAGTGAGGATGCTCATAATTTCTTGACTCTGTGTCATGAGATAATTGAGGCAGTGGGTATGATGGATTCTCCTGGTGTCCAGTTTGTTGTACTTCAACTTCGTGGAAGCGCTAGATTAGGGGTGTGCAAAAACTGAATCGACCGATAAACCGAACCGATAAAAGTGTTATTGGTTTATTATTATTGGGTTTGGGTTAACAGTTATTTAATGGTTTTACAAAAAAAATTATTGGGTTATCGGTTCCTTATTGGTTTTTTAATATTGGGTTATTGGGTTAACCGATAACCCATTAAGAATATAATTATTTACTATTTTAAGTTTTAGTTATACATATATAATATATTAAACAAAAAATATTAATATAATTAGTAGTATATTAGACTAAAAATATAAAAACCCTACGCAATAATTAACACTACTTAACATTTAACTCTCCTCTCTACTTTTAGTTATTTAACCTTTAGGTTCTACTTTTTAGTATTCCTTATTTACTTTAGTTAGTTTATAATTGACTAATATTAGCTTTTGCACGATTGTAAATATGTGCAATTTGATTAACGGAATTTAGATTGTGTTTTTTAAAAAAAAATAAGTAAGAACTTCATTTAGTTGGGTCTTTTCTTTATATATGATTTACCATAAGCATGGCTTCATTTGCTACTGTTTTGACTCGTCTATGATTTGGTTTTATTTGATTCTCTTTATTGCATAAAGGAGACCTCGTTTTATATATTATAGTGATCGAAAATTGACCAAAACTTTGTTGTGATGACCAAAATACAGCATGTTGGTCCCTGTTGTCCCGTTTGTGATGATTATTTCAATGTATGTGTATCACGTCAAATTATTGGATAAGTCATATATTTATTTTCAAATCATTTTCTTATTGGTTAAACCGAAAACCGAACTGTTAAAGACCTAAAACCGATAAACCGAAAATCGATAACAAATATCTTATTGGTTTGTTTATCGGTTTAGCATATTCAAAAACCGAAAACCGATAAACCGAACCGATAATACTTAAAACCGAACCGACCAATACACACCCCTACGCCAGAGAGTGGTGGAGGACTTTTGTGAGGTCTAGACCAATTGGTTCTCCCCCGGTAGAGTGGAATGTGTTCGCTAATGCTTTCCAGTATTGCTTCATTCCTGGAGCGTGAGAGAAGAGAGTTGACTAACGTTTGAGAGTTTTACTCAGGGCAATTTGTCTATGACCGAGTATGAGGCTCGTTTATGTTAGCTCTCTAGGCATGCTATGACTATTGTTCCGGATGAGGCAGAGAGATTATTTGCACGTTTGTGAGATGGCTGACTTTCTTTGTCAAGTCTTATGTGTTCAGAGCAGCCACAGAGGGGGATTCCTTCCAGTCCATTGTGAGCACCGCTAAGGAGGTGGAGTTGATGATTTTAGAGGAGTTTGGGGAGCCCAAGAGGGCCCAATCGTCTGGCTAATTGTTTGGTGCCTCATCAAGAAGAAGAGGTTCATATTGAGGTAATAGTTTATTTCAGCGTCGTGGGCTGGTTCATGCTTCTATGCCAACAATTTAGAGTGGGCAATCAGCTCGAGGATCTTATTTTTCTGGCCATGGTAGTTTGTCTAGGTCATAGCAACAGTTATGTGTGCCGAGATCTTGTTATACTTGTGGGGATCTAGGTCATCTGATTGTACAGTGCCCTCTACAGACTCATTCAAGACCCCGAAGTTCTTATTCATATGCTCCTACTAGAGATTCAGCGTCTCTGGCCAAGGGTTGAGGCAAAGGTGAGACCGATAGAGGTGGCAGGACTACTAGTAGGGGTACTCTGTGGGGTGGAGGTGGAGGTCCTACTCAGATTGCAAGCGGCTCTGAGGGACAATGTTATGCTTTTGTAAGGAGGCCTGAGGCCAAGACTTCTTATGTTGTAATGACATGTCTCGTCCAAGTTTGCCATCCACCTGTGTCTATATTGTTTGATCCGGGATTTACTTTCTCATATGTGTACGCATTTTTCTGATGGGTTTGATATGATGTTTTTTTGCATATTTGTGCCTATTCATGTTTCTACACCAGTGGGTGAATCCTTAGTGGTGGATTGAGTGTGTCGATTATGTATTTTTTTTTGGCCAGGTATGATACTTGGGTAGACATATTCATTCTGGGGATGGTAGACTTGGATACTATCTTGAGTATGGATTGGTTTTCTCTTCACCAAGCTATTCTTGATTGTTATGCTAAGACTATGACCATATCAATGACGGGTGTTCCGAGAGTTGAGTTGATTGGTTCTAGTGGTTCTTACTATAGAAAAGTTATCTCCTTCATTCAATTTTAGAGGTTGGTTGATAGAGGTTGTTTATCATGCGGCCTCAAGGTTTATCTTAGAGGATACCTATTCCTACTTGGAAGTGGGAGCAGATCGCTATGGACTTTGTTGTGGGACTACCTACCACTGTGGGTGGTTATGACTCAATTTGGGTGGTTGTTAATAGGTTGGCCAAATCCGCCCATTTCATCCCAATTCAGGTGAAGTAAAGACGAAAAAGTTAGCCGAGCTTTATATCAATCAGATTGTGTGACTACATGGAGTCCAGTGTCTATTGTCTCTGATCAAGTCTCTTTGTTCACTTGCCATTTCTAGAAGGAATTGCAGCATGCTTTGGGTAATAGTGTAATTCTATCCTTAGAGGAATTAATTCAGACGTTGAACAATTGTGAAGGGATTTAATTCGTTAATGATGATATATTTTTTTGTGGGCAAAAACCTTTCTTTTTTTGTTGTTATTTTTATTTTTGTTTTGTACTTTAATTGTAGAAATAACAATTTATATGTGTAAATCAATCTCAAGTGCTCTCAAATTTCACTTTTCCTAATCCAAATAATGGTTAAATATGAATAAAATTCCTGGAATACAATGTTTATACTCAAACCTAGATGAAGAATTTTTTGTCCATCTATTCTTAAAATCATATTTTCTATATCACATTCTCGATCAATTTTCTCAATATTGGGATGAGAAATTTGCATCAACAAAAATTAGCAATTTCAACTTGATTAGAAATACATTGAAACTCACCTGAGCCCCCTTATATCTCATTCTGAACAATATTAATTATCAGTTCTCAAAATACCATATCAGCTTATTAGTTATAAGTTTCAGAACATAAAATTGGATGTGATTGCTCATAATGAGGAATTTGTTGTTACAATGCTGGAGTTTAAATTGTTCAAGTTTAAAACTTCAAAAAAAAAAAAAACATTCCTCAAGTTTGAATTACAGTTGAAACTGTAGAATTTTTTTAAAGTTTCTTTTATTAAAATTTCAAACACCAACACAACAAGCTAGTTATTTTGTATTCTAGTTGGTGATATTTTTCTCTAAATTTTATTTTTAAGTTAAAAATAGCCATTTCATAAATAATAATTAACTAATAACATATTAACATGTGGTCAATAAGTGATTTAGTTTGTGTTTAATTTGACTTCCTTTTAAGTGTTTTTATATTTAAAAATTATTTTAAATATTTTTCTAAGTATTTTTAGTGTTTGAATGAATTTAAGAAGAACTTCTAACTTTAAGCTAAAATAATAAAAATTAATTTTTAAACTTGTGTAAATTAAAAATAAATCCAAATAGGCTCTTAAAAGGAGTGAGAACCCAAAGGGGGAAGGGACGGATGATGGGTCCCAATTTGTAATGAGAGCGCCCATGTAAAAGCAATTCAAAAAAAGTCTTTCTTATTACACACCTTTTCATTTAAATTAATATTATTAGGATAATTAAATATTATTATTATTTATAAAGGTATTATAACTATTATTTAATCAATAAATTAATACTTATTAATTTAAAGAGTGTTTTTGAGATTTAATAAAGGTTAATGTGAATTACATTGTTCGGGAGATGAAGGCTCAAGAAATTTAAATGAACTCTCTTATGAAAATTACATTCATGAATTGAGTCCATAATTAATAATTTCGATTAGCGCAATAAAATGAATGTCAACAACATGTTAGATTACTCAAATGAAAATGATACATGTTCAGTCTTCAGAGGTCCAGAGTTTAGAAGAAATTGTGGGTATCATCGAAGAAAACAGTGTTCATGAGGAAGTTGAAGACTATACATTGCCTTTTGGAACTAGTTACACATAAGAAAACACGTATTACGTCTAGAACTCTTCACAATTTTTGGTGTAATTTGAGAAGACAACAACGGAATTTTTTGATACAATAAGAAAAGTTAGAAATGAGCTTCAATTAGATTTAAATTTTGATAAAAGTCAAAAAAATATATTAGAATATATTCATTTGTTAATATGACTATATATTTATATAATTTTTTTTTAAAAATATATTATTTTATCAGCTTATCAAAATTGATGATTCTTTTCACTGATTCAAGTCAAAACTGAAGAAAAATATTATGTAAGAGAATCGATTAATTTACCGAGTATTAATTTAGACAGGTTGTATTCTAATGGACTAAAGTTTGTGAGGACCCTTGCCGTTACTTGCTTTTTAGTACTCCGACTTTGTTCTCTCCTTAGCACACAAAATTCTTTTACCAGATTAGCAACTGGCCCCACGTTTTTAATAATTCTCCTACTTTTTCTTTTTCTTGTTTTTTTCCTTCTTTTTTTTTTCTTTGTCTTTACTCTTTTTATTAGAGTTCATGGGGTTTTTAAAAAAGAAAAAAAATAGGTATATTATCTACGTCATCGTTACGCCGGTTGTGACATGCCATGTAATAATTGTATAATATATATATTATTTTATGTGAGAATGTTTTATACTCTTCGTAGAGGGACTCTTGCAATATAAATCTTGCAAATTTTGAGATTATTAGATAATATAGATTCAAAATCCAACGTACAATACTTTAATTAAAATGTCAGGATTGAAATTTTTACCAGATTTCAAATCTACAAATTGAGAAAGAGAATGAAAATTAATATACACGAAAAGTTGGAAGATTCTTATTGGAAAAATGAACCTAAAACTCGAAATTTCACAAGTGCACTATTTATTAATAGCAATATACTTAATATAGTTCCACAAGTAGATTTTGAGGTGGATAAGATGTACGCAACCCTATCTCTTATCTTTGTGGAGTAAAAAAAATATTTCCGATAAATTCTCATCTAAAAAAGAAAAGAAAATTGAAGCATGTTTGCAAGAAAAAAAAACATAATAACACTTTATAACATGACACAAAACAACCAAAACGAGACACCCAAAGAAAGTAGAGAGAAAAAATACGGCAAAAGTGGCAAAATGAACATAATTAAAGAAGTAATTAATTTGTAATAGGGCTCTTTTACTATTTATATTAGAAATATAATGTGTTTAAAAAGAAAATGAACAATACATTAATTAGAAAAATGACATTTTTAATTGATTAAGTAACAAGAGAAGAATATTTTTTATCCAAATTAACTATTAACTCAAGATGTCACATAGTCTAAAAGCATTTTTAATCATTTTCCGTATATTAAATGAAACTATATGTACGTGCACGGTGCACTAAACTAGTAAGGAGAAAAAGGGAAACAAAAACAAGCCAAAGTATCCTATTTTTTTTTTCTTCCGGAAAAGGTCAAATATATTTTTGTACTATTGAAAATAGTTTACATAGTCAGGAATTTAAGGGTGTCTACAAATTACACAACAAAAAGTCTTTTTATAAAGGAAAAAAATTATTGCTAGTAAGATTCGAACATGTGACTACTAACTCATTCAAGGTGTTTGAAATCCATTAAAAAAGTTTAAAACTATCAAGATACAACAACCTATTATATCAAAAGTGTCCAAAATATGTTATTTAATCATTTTTGTGTATCATTTTACGTATATATACAATATTTTTTTTCGACGAAGGGTATCCAATTGGACATCCTGAATTGCATGTGCCTATGCCCTTGTTTATACCCGTAATTTTAACAAACATACATATGTCAGTTTAAAAATCAAATAATACACCTCTAATTTTAAATATATAATTCTTTTGAAACCTACTCATTTAATTCAATTCCTCCGATGATCCAGCCATTTAAACTATTTTCAATAGTAAATGAGTATATTTGACCTTGTTCCAGACTCCCTTTGTCCCTTTTTACTTGTTCAATTTTTACTTTTTACTTGTCATTTTTGACAAATTAAGAAAAGACAATATTTTTTTTACCTATTATAACCTCAATTTATTTAGAGAATTAATGTTTTTGTAAAAGGTAGAACCACTTTAATGAGTAAATTGATTTTGAAATTATATCAATTAATGAAATAAAATAATAAACTCACTATGTCAATTTTTTTTTTTTAATAGGTGTGTTAGGTAAAAAATAAACAAGTAAATTGACACAGAGGAACTATTTAATACTTTAATTTTCAAATTCATAATAAGATAATTTTATATTTTTCATGCGTGTGGGAATAAAGAGAAATCATTTAAATAAATTGAATATTTTATCCATGATTTTACCTTTATATAGTTCCACCAAGTACAATGTATGATGACTTTAGTTGACTTGTTTGAGTTTGTGGTCGAAATCTGTCGACACGTGTATTTTCTAAATATTAAACGTTGATTAAATCAAATTTGTTTCTCTCATTTTCCACTCCATGAAATCATGACGCCATTATAATAACCTTGCTAGCTTTTTGCCCGTGGCAGAGTTAGGTGAGATTTATGGGTTCGAACGAATTACTAGTGTTTTTATATTTTTGTATTTGTATTAAAAAATTAAATAAATATATATGTATATTAACTTGTGAATTCTTAGCAAAATTGATTGACAATTGAATGGGAAGGAAAGACGCTGCAAATTTAAATTAAGAACTCCAAATTCCAAATTCTGACTCCGGCTTCTCGTCCAATTATAACATCCACAGTTTATAAGATTTGTCTTACCTAATGATTCCCATCAAATATTAGAATAATTTAATCTGTGTGTTTGTATTAATATTATATTGTGTCAATAATGAACTCTATGAGTGTGATGATTAAAGGAGACACTTTTGGTCTTTACACTTGACATCTCTTTTGACTTGAACAAATCCTCTACTTTTTCAAACCTTTCTCAATAACTATGTCAATTATTCTAGACTAGGTTTACCTTTATGCTAGTGGATTAAATTTTGCAAGTGCCCTTATTCAATCTATAAGTTGGAAGATCCTTTGAAGCTTCTACATGACTATTTTGGAAAAATTACCCCCCATATATATTTAAAATACTATATTACCAACTAAAAATCTATTAATCAATGATTAATAATATAACAAAATTATTACGATTGATAACATATATGACTTAATTAACAATAAATAATTTTTTTTTAAAATCGAATTTATTTAATGATAATGAAACATATTTGTTTTGTGTTTTTTATTTTCAAAAGGAAAGGATCACAACCAATTTCATTCTCCAATTTTCAAACTTTTTCCATTATCTTCTCCATAAAGCTTCTTTATCATCAATATTTTCCAACCGCAGTAGACTTGTTTCCATCAATATTATGAGTCCAACGCCAAAAAGGTCTTTTTTTTTTCTCCAAAATGCATAAAGGGCCACTCATTTTTTTTAAACCAAAAGGGACGATTGATTTAAACTGGCGCGCGTAAAAGTTAAGACAGTCTCGCTGCCAACCCAGCTAGTTCTCCAAATTCTTTTCGAAAAAAATCACTGCTCTAACAGCTAGAACTTAAGTTTTTAAAACATAAAAACGCTGCTCCAGAAGTGAGTGTGTATATTTTTTTATTTTATTTTTTAAAACATAAAATCGCTGCAACAGGAGTGAGTTTCTTAAAACAATTTTTTTTCGAAAATCGCTGCTTGTGCGACGAGTTTTTTAAGCCTTTTTTTTTATTTTCTAAAATTGTTGTTGTGTCAACGATTTTGTTTAAAAAAAAAATTAATTCACCAGATAAAAACAAATAAACTTGAATGTTTGATATAGCTGATTTTTTTTGTAAAAACCTAGTACCAAATCATCAATATTAATAAATCCTATCATTATAATTCATAGAATGTTGCTTTAATACTATTTCTTTTTTTGTTCTTTGTTTATGTAAGTTTTTAAAAATACTTATCTACTCAGTGTGTAATGCGGTTTATTGTGCAGAGAAGAATCAAGCTTTTATATTTTAAACAGAAGGGTTCTTACTTAATTATCACTAATAATAATTGTAATTAATTAATTAATTAATTATTTTTAAAAATAAGGGGAAAATGGATGTAAATAAGGAATTTTACATTATTAGATCACTTAAAAGTTAATTACAAGTAACTTTTTATAACAACTAATAATAAATTAGTAAATATACATTCCCTTCGTCCCATTTCAACTGTTGCTTAACTTAAAAAAAATGTCTTAAAATAATTATGGTCTCTTTAGAACATATGACTAAA
This sequence comes from Solanum raphanifolium, assembly GCA_036250405.1. NCBI lineage: Eukaryota > Viridiplantae > Streptophyta > Magnoliopsida > Solanales > Solanaceae > Solanum > Solanum raphanifolium. The sequence goes on from JAJOOE010011333.1 coordinate 31,722, forward strand.
GTTGACAATTATTTCTAAATTCTAACTATACATGCACCTAACATTAACAAAATAAAAAAGTGTTCAATCCTAAAAAACCATCTACTAATAAATAATGATAACTTAATAAATTATGCCTTTTTGGTACTTTTTTTAATGAGGGTGAAAAAAAAAGCTAAAACAATATTTAAAATGGAATATTGTTGGGTCGAAAGTGATTAGGGCGTCATGCGGAAGCTTACTATTGCAGATCATATGGTTGAGAAATCAGACGACAAATAAACACATATTATTAATATAGTTTGTTCAAGTGACCTACATATTATAAAACTACTAATGAAAAAACATAAAGATGTTTAGGAGAAAATCTTCTCATAAACAAGACTCTCTGAATGACTACATTGTGGATGCTCTTGTGTTCTTGATATGAGAAGAGAGATCTTTAATTTATAGAGTTCCAAACTTTTTTCTTCCAAGGAAAGAATAACTCAAATATGGAATAATATTATACTTTCCTTTTAGGAAAAGTAAAAACATTTATGGTAATGTTTTGTCTTTTTTTTTAGGAAAAAATAAACTTCAAACAAGGTAAGAAAATCAGGACAAAACCCTAACAAATATAAGGAGTAATACGTAATGTATTTGTTTTGTCCTTGTTCTGTTTAGATAAGTTGTAAAAACAAAAGGATAATATAGTGAATGCTGACGAATTAAAAAAACTTAAACAAAATCGCTAACAAAACAACGATTTTAGAAAGAAAAAAACTAAATTAAAAAGGAAGATTTGTGCATTATAGCAAACTATTAATTCAAAGTAAATGATATAGCTATAGTTTCATTTAATTTCAATTCACAATAAACTTTTTGTCATTCGTCTCTCTCCCCTGAATCTCGCTCGCCACTCTCTGGCTTGTCTCTCTTCCTTTATAGAGACACAAATGTATAAATTGTATTTGTGTTTGTATAAAGCAAGAGAGACTATATATACAAATACAAATACATATATCTTCATCATATACACTAATAATTACACAAATTCAAATCTTTCTCTGTCCAGTTCTCTTTTGCCTCTCTCTTTCTCACTTTATACAAACACAAATTATACAAAATACAATGTATAATGTGTGTTTGTATAAAGCGAGAGAGAGATTTGATATACAAATAGAAATGTTTTAAATCGATTCAATTATATACAAATTCAAATTTTATGCGGATATACAAACACAATCATTGATACATATATATAGTAGTTACATATATACAATTATCTAACCGATATACATATACAATCACTGTGATTTTACACAAATTAAATGCCTGCAATTTTTACAAATCAAATGCTCCATAGCAAACATAGTTTTATATGGAGCGCAAATAACAAAACTGTAGTTATAGAACGCTAATATGATTTTTATGTTTGCTATTCCTAAAATTTGCTCACCAATTTTTTTTATCAAAAAAGACTCGCTGCAAAAAATAAAATTAAAAAATTGAACAAACTCGTTGCTGTAGCAGCGTTTTTGTGTTAAATTTTTTCTCAAAAGATCTTATTGTCAGAGTAGTGATTTTTTTTAGGAGAACTCGCTGGGTGGGCAGTGAGATTGTCTTAATTTCTTAAGCCGTTAACGATGGTTAAAAGCAAAAAGTATCCTGCTGGTGAGGGAACGAATTGTTCCCTTTTTTTTTTTGAAAAGAGTGGCCCTTTTATCATTTGTTTTGTTTGTATTTTTTTTTCAATTTTGAATCATGAATAAAGATTTGGATTCTCGTTGTACTCCCAGAAAAAGTCCTAGTTTGCGAATAGTCATGATTCGATTGTTCCACCCAACTTCAATAAACTCACCCAATCCCCTGTGAATGGTTTTAAGAACAATATGAGAAGTGACAATATATACACCCAGGGCCGTCTTAACCCCTAGGCCACTAAAGATATCGCTTGGGTCCCATATTTTTGGGAGCTCCCATTTAAAAAAAATAATTACTTATATATGTAATTATTTCAAAAAAAAAATTATATGTAATATGAGTGCTATGATTTATACTAAGAAAATTGTATTTGAGATGAATATAAATCTGAATTTCGTAAAAAACAATTTGATGGAAATATGGATAATGAAATCACAAAGTCCCTTGAAGAATCTTTTAGAATTGATTACTTTATATATGTAGAGTAGATCAAACTATTTCACTCCAAAATAGATTTGAATCAATTGAAGCATATAAAAATATTTTTGATTTTTTATTTAGTGGTAAAATATTGAGATCACTAGATAATGAGAATTTTAAAATAAATATTGTCTTAACCTTCAACTTTCTTTAACAAATAATAGTTATTCTGATATTGATGGTTTAGATTTATTTTTTGAATTAAAAGTTTTAAGAGAAATAATATAAGTAGAAGATAATGATCCAATGAAAATTCTTAATCAAATAAAAAGATTTGATTCTTTTCCAAATAGACTTATTGCTTATAGGATAATGTTAACAGTTCATGTAACCATTGCCTCAGCTGAAATTTTATTTTTAGAAATTAAAAAATTGATTAAAATTTTCTCTAAGATCAACCGTGTCTCAAGAGACATTGAATGAATTAACTATATTATCATTTGAAAAGAAATTATTAAAACAAATTGATTATAAAACAATACTTAATAACTTCACTTTTAAAATAGCTAGAAAATTTTATTTTAAATAAAAGTATATATGATGAAAAAAATATAATATTATGACCCATCTCTTAAGTTTTGCTTTAGACCCCCAATATTGTTGAGTTGACCCTGTATACACCCATGGAAATAAGTTCTACACAATAATGTGACAAAAAGAGGAAGTCCAAGAATATCGTATTTTCTTCGTCTGAAGATTTCGACTTAGATTTAAATTTTGTTCATGATAAAATTAATTAAAGCGGAAAATGTTATAAAGGCTGAAATTTGAAAAATGAATAATTCAAAGGTTAATATGTGTGAAGGGATCAAATTCCAAAAGATGAAAAGTTGTTTCGAAGGTATTTAAAGTTCAATCTTTCTCATAGTTAGTTGATTTTTATTTCTAAGACCTTGCATGTAGTGTTTTTAGTTTTTATTTGCGAGTGACATTTATACCGTATAAAATATTTCTTATATGAATTAGGAATGAACTCAAAGTATGTTTGTTTTTCTGCAAATTAGGCATAAAGTATATTCTTATTATTTTTACTAAAAAAAATTGATTTTGTACTGAATTGATATATCAGTGAGATTTATGATTAGTGTATGTGAATATGATGACTGTTTAAAAAGAACACTTTTTTTTGTAGATTCAGAATCTTTCCCTAATATCTTTTAAATAATACTTTAACTTATTATGTATACAACTGTTTGAATTAGTATTAATTCATCTATGACATTGCCATTAATTTTTGAATTATTTTTTAAGTACGACATTTTTTTTGGTATGACATTGGTATGAAATCTGTTTTTAGGTATTATATGTCAGTAGTATTAAATTCTATTTTTTTCTTTTTGAAATGACATTGGTATAAAATCTATTTTTAGGTATGCTATTGGTATGGAACTTATTTAATTATGTTTTTTGGGTATGCCATTTTAAAATCTGATTTGGAGAATGATATTGGTATATATGAGACTTATTTAATTATGTTTTTATGAATGATATTTGTATTAATTATGTTATGACATTTGGTATTAATAATGTTTTAATTCTTCGGTGTTAAAAACGTTATTTGACTGTATGATATTGACATATCTTCAGATTTCAACAAATGTATACAAATAGAGATCCTTTGCATTTGATAAGTCTAGCCACAAGAGGTAACCCGCCAATTAGTATATCATCAATCACATAGAGATCCTTTGCATTTGATAAGTCTGAAATAAAGGACATTTACACAATCTGGTAAACCTACAAGAAAAGGGAAGATACAAAAAAGAGAACTGAACTCATGAATGTTGTCCAAATCCAAGGTCGATTGTATTGCTTACTTTAAAAAAATACTTTTGGTCAATCCATAAGGACTTTGACTTTTATTTTTGGATATGTTGTAGACTTCAAGTCTATTTTCTATAGATTCAAGTCGCTCTCCATTCGGAGTTTCCTACACCAAAATACAAACGTTTAGGTGAGACTCATAAATCTGTGAAAAAATAATGACAGACATGAAGATTAGCTTCAAAAATTGATGCTCGTCAATCCATGAGGTTTTTATCTTAATTTTATGATATGTTACATACTTCGAAGGGTATTTTCTATATAATCAAATCATTTGTCATTCAGATGTTCCTACACCAAGATACATTTTTGTGAGACTACATAGAGCTATCAGGAAAAAAAAAAGACAAATCTACCAACAAACTTCAAAGTTTAATTTCCATCAGTTGATAAGGAATTTGACCTTAATTTTCGAATATGTTATAGATATGTGAGTCTTTTTTCTAAAAATTCAAACAGATCATAATTTCAATAATTTTACAGCAAGATATGAATTTTCTACATCACCAAGCTGAAAAAAGTGATAATTTTCTTTTAAAAAAAACATTGCCTGATGGGGGATTGATTCAGTTGAACTTGAGGATGCCGCAAATTGACAAACAACCACCATAAGAGCATGAGATTTTATAGATATCAAAAGTGCATAAATTGTATTCTTACAAATTATGGAAAAAATCATGGTGAAATCAAATTATGGTAAGTTTCATAAGAAACCAAATTATGGTAAGTTTACATAGGAACCACATTACGAAAAATTCCATTGGAAAACCAATTATGAAAAAATTTCATTGAAATCAAATATGGAAAGTTTTGAAAAACTTCCAATGAAAAAGATAGTAACATTTGTTTCACGAATACTCTAAGCCTTGTCATTAAAGGTTTGACAAGTCAACCACCCAAACAAGCCTCGAAGCAGGGGGCATTTGTAGATAGTAAAATTTTATTGATAAATTCATATTAAATTTTGGATTAATCCTTAAATTCATTATATGTTGACCAAGTCAAATTATTGGTTAATATAGTTGAATTAATATTTAGGTTGAAATTATATGACTTAAATAAAAAAGTACAAATTACATTTAGGCCATTCTTTGAAGTTGATTAGATGAGCCCACCTCATGATATTCAAGCCCAATGTTCTCTAAAATTACTTAAATACCTAAATACCCTCAAAACTCTAACTTAAACCTATATAAAGCGGTCTTCATAAGACCAAAAGGATAAAAACAAAAAGAAGAAAAAAAGAACAAAAGGAAAAGACATAGAAAATGTCTACTCTTCACTGGTGATCCGCAAGTCTTCCACATACAACAAGTATTTCATCCATTCAAAAATAAAACAAAACTCTTGCGTTGATGATCGTAAGGAGAACAATATGAGGATTTTTTAATTAGATTTTATAAAGATTGTAAGCTTCGCATATATTATTGAAATATAAATATCATTGTTTATCTCTATTTTTCCTTTCTTGATTGCTACTTTTTAGGAATGAAATTTAGTCGCTTACAATAACATTACTTCTTATTTTAAAAAATATAATGTCAACCGTGATAATTAGAGAGGAAGTCAAACATGAGATTTGATAGAAAATTAAAGTACGGAGTTCTTGCTTATGGTATGCCAACTGAACTCAACAAGGTGCTGATAACGTTCTTGAAAGAAATATAAACGGTCGTATGCAATATATTTACCCAACTATGAGTCGGGATCAATCCCACAAAGAATATGAAAGAATATTGTCAATAGTAAATATTTAAATCAGTAGTCGTTATTTAAAAGGGGGGGGGGGGGAGGGGGATTTAAATTGAAACAAAAATAAAAAGAATAACAATAGATTGGAACTAAATATTTATTTGTATTTAGATTATTAGAAGTAACTAGGAATGTGTTCCCCATGATTTCATAACATAACAAAAATATTGTACTAGTGATTTATTACAATTTTTAGCATGCAAAATTAGTAAGTTAGGTATCTCCTAAGTGATTGGTCGTCCAAACAGTAAATTTTACCACACAATTGCTCGGTCTTTGGGTGTGTGCTTTACTAACCCTTACACTTGACTCCAAATTAGCCTTCACAGAAATGGTTCCAATTATTATATAACGGATTAACTCGCTAAATTTATGTTGTTTAATCTCATTTCCCATTCGTTACTTCCTTGGTCGGGCAAGTAAGAATATTACGAGTTCTAACGCTGCGTACCAAAAAGCAATCAAAGTGAAGAAAACAATACATACATAAACTCTATTTAAGAATCACTTTTTACATTAACTTACTTCGATAATTTATCATGATTCCCAGAATCCTAGTTATGAAATTTAGCTACAAATTATCTTTAAAACACAATCAAAATTAATAGAAATAAATGTGCTTGCGTTAATCACGAAAATTTAAGAACAATAACTATAATAACTTTTAATAATCATGAATTCAAATAAATAATAAAGGAGAAGAGAGAATAAATCAAAATTCTCCGACCTATACGACAACTCTTCTAAAGTTCCTAAGCTATCAAGTTCTAAGCTATATCTTCAATATTTTCTATTATTGGTTGAGTCTTAAAAGAATTATTTATGGACTATTTATATATATAGAAAGGAAGAATTACTTAACTACACACCATTTATTATCATATTTTCTTATTTTCCCTACCATTTCAAAAAATATCAAAAATCCCTTCTTTTCCTTCCATCATCCCCTTTTCTGGATACATTAATTTGAAATCTCATACCCATGATTTTTCTTCCTTTTTTCACGCCACAAATCTCTCCATAATAACATCAGTTAATCTATTTTTGAATTTCAAATCTTTTCTATTTCCAATTAATGCTTTCAAATTATTCAGGAGGTAGATTTCTTTCCATCACTTCAATTTCCGATTTCTTT